>JAABKK020013400.1:0-21649 GCA_011634745.2 Catotricha subobsoleta
GCTGTGTCGAATAATTTTTGAATAATCCATTCAGTTTTAGTATTTACATCAAGAAGTTTTATGTCCCGCCATTGATCAATCAATTGCACAGCATTGCTCATCAATAATTGGCAAACAAAATAAAATCAGCTACATCTCTGAAATACTATCGTTAATTTAAATTAAAGAAAAGCACTTTTATTGCCAAAGTCTCAAAATATTCTTTTTCTCATTTATATAGCTTTAATTTATTTATTTTTTTTTGCTATTGATTTGCCGTCTCCATTTTCTTACGAATTTACAAAAAATAATAAATATAAAAAAATGTCGTGTTTTTGGCGAATTTTAAATTTTTATATCATAAATAGTTTGAAATCTATTATGGATGTTTTAAATGTAATTATTTATTATAAGTAAATTGAAATAGAGCTTTGGCACCTCAAAGTTGCGCACTGAGACACTCATCACAATTATTATTTTAAAATCTATACCGTAAGCGAATTCTAAATCCATTTACACATAAAGACGACATTTTACATTAATCAGTCGTACATAAATCCAGTTTTCATATTTCATAGGGATATACAATTTGAAGATCGTTATTTTAAGTTTGGACTATATTCATTATTATTTGAACATATAGATGCTCTAACATTTCAATTATGTCGCGATTTTTACAATTATTGTTTTCTAAATCTTTATATCTGAACTTTTTATTTTGAACATAAGCCATTGAAATGCTTCATATTTCCGAAAAATTGAGGAAATCAATCAGCAAACCTCTTAATTAAAATATTCAGCGAAGCGGATTCTTCCATATAAAACCTGAATATTTATTATTATTTTTAAAATTCTTTAAGATTTGTTTGTTTTTAAAATAAACATGTGATAAAAACCTTAAATGTTAATGATCCTGGATTTCAAACTGTGCATCCTACCGATCACCGTACGAAATACTCGTTTCTATATTATATAAGTTATTTATCATAATGGTTTTTATACTATTGGTTCCTTGCCCTTTTTAATTTATTTTTTCTTTTCTCGCATGCAACGTCTCTTCCCCACTTTTTTATAATTTGTATTTTTACTTATTCTCGTGACTAACCAGTAACCAGAAATTTAAAAATAACTCTAACGATAAAAACCACAAAAGGTTTCGAAGAAGTATATTTATTGCATGGGGTAAATGTGCTAATAAATTATAAAACTTAAAATATTTGAAATGTGAAATTAAAATAAAATGCATTTGGTTTTGCTTAATTTTTTTTTTTACAGAATGTTTGTAGGTGTATAAAAAAAAAATGTAAATACCATAAATTTTCCGTATAATCAACCGCAAAGTATGAATTTTTTGAAAAAAATTGATTAAATTAATATTTTTTAATGTCTTCAGTATAATATTCAATTTGGAAGATTAATGCTCAGGCCACATGATCCGTTTATTCAATTTACTAAATAAATATACATCAAAATACCTATATGTATATTATAATATACATTCAAGCAACCAAAATACACATCACCTATATTTGATATGTTAATTTGGAAAATTTTTCATAATTTTTTTAAATCGAATAAAGTTAATTAATTTATTGTTTACCTAATAAGGTAAGAGGTAAGAAAAATGCATCATAGTATTTTCTGACCTGTACTTTTATTTAAATATTATGATGGCATTCTTTAACCAATAATTTTTATTATGTGTCATGGATTCATATTTTCGTTAATTAGCACTATTAGTGATTTTTAATACGTGTGAAAATATATTGTACACTTACCGACGAAATTATTCCATTATAGGGTAGCACAGCAGTGTATGATGCAAAAAGAAATTATCAGCGGCATCTTATATCATATGTGTATTTTATTGTATTGTTCATGCGCCATTGCGATATGAGACCTTTGATAATGAATAAAAACAATTTGGAATATGGAAAAGTTCAATTCTGCACATTTACTTTATTTAATTCAGAACGACAATAATTGCCTTTGTGTGAGAAACTCAATTGCTTGTACATATAAATTTCTAGCTGGGATTAATCTTTTCGACCACCCGGTATTAGCAATATTAAAAACGATCATTATATATCATTAATATTAAAGATCGCAAAAAATGTGTTAAATTATTTTGAATATAAATTTGTATTCATATCAGCAATGTGCTTAGTACTTTATCATTATTTGTCTAGATCATTTGTAAATGAAAATATTACGCTAATTTTAAAGAGCAACAGAATTTGCCTGACATAAAAAGAAATAAACGTTTTTTTTTTAGAACGTTTACATATTTTAGAAAGAAGCTATAATTAAATACCACAGTATTACGTGGATAAAAAATTTAATTTAAATCATTGCTGTAGCATTTTGTGTCCATAAGGTTTAGTGTGATTATTGAACGAAGACTATATTTTACTGTACAATTTTGAAGATGAGTCTAATATTTAAGGTGAGTGCTTTATGTGTTTTTTTTTATTTAATAAATGTTCCATACCTTTTATTCTTTAAATTAATGTTCTTATCAACGAAGTTTGAGTACGAATTTCGGTGAATAGAAAATATTCTATGTTTTACGTCATTTAAAATTACTGATGATGCGCATTAAGACAATTAATATCTGTAACTTAGTGTGACAAAAAAAAAACTGCGATTCATTTTGGGGTCAATAATCAATATTATAAGTCAAAGACGTATTTCTCATTTCTATATGTAATCGACATATTTAAGTTATATATTTACAGCTAGTCTGCGATATATATATATATATTTTTGACTATTTACAATTAAATATTGTTATCAATATTAACTTCGCGTTATCATATAAATTTAATAAATAAGACGTATTAAGACTACATGATTTGATGAAATGTAATAGGAATATCCATCCAATGACTAATACTTTTTTATTTACAAATGGGTATATTTTTCTTTGATATATTTTTATATTTCTGTCTTTTTTATTGTTTTTTCTATTTTCTTTTATTATTCTTTCTATATATTTAAAAGTTTCTTCATTGTTTAATATTTCTCTATCCAAAATTTTTCTAAAATATTCTAAAAGAAAAAAAAAATAATTAAATTAAAAATGAAATTTCACAGATCCTGATTATTCTTAAGGTTTGTTTTGTAATTAGTTCAACAAAAGAACAATCAAATTCCGTACTGGATCAGAATGCGACACATAATCTTATTGAACCATTTCATTCAGAACATCCAGGCTTAGCATATTTGCCTCCAGTCGATGAACATCACGGTACTGAAGACAGAACACGTCAAAAAAGAGTTGTTATATTTCGACCATTATTTGTTTATCGACAGGAACAGATTAAAAAAAAACGTGTTCAACAACAAATAAATAAAAGAAAATCTGAGGCGGCAACAACAACTACATCTCCTCCTCCAGTATATGGACCAATTTATGCTCCAAGTGGTGGATATTATCCAAGTTATTCTAACACTGGATATAAACCATCATACAATGGATATAGTCCCACTTATAATCCATATCAACAACAATATCAGCAAAGTCCCTCTTATAATCCGTATCAACAACATCAGCAAAGTCCCTCTTATAATCCATATCAACAACATCAGCAAAGTCCCTCTTATAATCCATATCAACAACAACATCAGCAAAGTTCCTCTTATAATCCATATCAACAACAACCTCAGCAAAGCCAACATACCACTTATTATCCAACATACACTTGGTCTAATTATGTGAAAAACAATAATAGAAGAGTCTGATAATTGTTTCCAGTTTTACCTACAGGTAACTTAAATGTGTGACAATCGTTTAAGTGCTACTTACTACTATATTTTCATCTAATAATGCGGTGATGGCCTCTCTGTTGTGTGACTAATTTTTTATACTATATATCTAACATATCGCAAAAAATATTTATTAGTCTAACTTTAAATGTCTAACCATAACTGTAAATACTTAATTAAAAATTTATAATTAATTAATTGTTTCTTTTTCTTGATTTTCGCATTTTCAGATTTTCTTTCTAACAATATGTTTACATTTAACAAATACAATGGCAACAAATGATATACCAGAAGTTTTTGATGATGTAGATGAAGATTATCAAAATGTTTATAATTTTATGAAACAACCAAAGAAAACAATTGTAAATAATTTAGAATCAATTGATGAGATGAATCATCAAAATGATTATTTAAATGAAAGGAAAAAACGTACTATAGTATTTCGACCGTTATTTGTATATCGACAAGAACAACTACAAAAACAACGTATTAATAATAATAATCCGCAAATTATTCAACGTGCTCATAATAATAATCCGCAAAATATTCAACAGCAACATATTTCACGTGAACGACATTCTAGGAATCCATATACGCATTAAGAAAATTCACCAGACAAGAAAATCAAAACATTTGTAACTTATCAGTTGTGTTCATTTTTTTTTCCAAATTTATTTCTCATTTTAATTTAGTTTTATCTTTTAATATGATTGTACACGTTGTCATTAAATGACCAAAAAAAAAAAAAAGAAATCTGGGTTAATTTGTTAATTTTTATTTAATTCTTTCTTTTATGTGCGTATTTTTGATTTGTGTGTTTATATATATTTTTTTTCTTCTTTTAAGTATTATGTAAGTTTTATGTATACATCTATCTATCTGTATCTATATATATTTATTTAATGTTTATAGCATTATATATTATTATTCTAATCTATTTAATTTTATTAGTTATTAATAAATAATTTTTTATATTTATCAATTTATATTTGTTTTTATTTTCTTTTGTTCATTATTAGTCGAAAAAGCGCAACCAAATTGAGAAAGTCTAACCACTTACTAACACTAACATGTTATATGTGAAATAATTTTACTCACTTTTGGCATGTTTTTATAAAACAACTAAATAATAAAATAAACAAACATATATTCATTAAACTGAAACCCTAATTTAGATAAAAATAAATCATAAATATAATAAACGTATAAAATTATTTTAGAAAACAAGTTTGTTTATTTATTTAAAAAGAAATTAAATAGTGTAAGTTTTCTAGTAATGATTGATTTTATTTCGGTGTAAGCAAATAATATATCTTATAACTACTAATACAATAAACTCAATTCACATTATTTGGATTATAAGTATCTATTAGCTTCTTATACAGTTCATTAGATAAGTTTTGAATTTTCTTATTCTAGAAACGAGATATTCATTATTGAATCTAAGAATTCATTTGTACACGCATATAGTTCAGAAAATTAAAAGAATTCGGGAAATTTTTAGTTTATAGAAAGCTTTCTGCATTAGATTTACTCTGACAGACTAGAAAAGTTTTAGTCTCATACATGCAAGAAAATTCAATTATTTATTTACTTAACAATGTATTCATCTCATCCAAGGATACCAAGGACCAGTTATTTGTGCTTGAAAAAAGTACTTCAACATCGATTTATCTACTTAAGAACTGAAAATTAGTACTGAAAGAAAATACTTCAGTACCCATCATCATTACCACAAGTACCACTACTTCATTTCGTACCTTTTAATATTTCCAGCTTTTTTTTGCTCTGCTTTCAAATCAATAAAAGAAAAAATAAACTAACTGCAATAGAAAAGTAATTTCATTGTGGTTACTGTTTTTTTTTTATTTGAATTTCTACTTTCAATCGATTAACCACGAACAAGGAACCACGAACCACCGTACTTTAAGTAGCATCAGTTAATTACGTGATTTTGCTGGTCGTTCATACTTTATAGCTAGAAAGTATAAGTTTCAAATTTTGATTCAGTACCTACTATAAAGTGCCTGTCCTTCTTTTGAAAAAAGATACTTATTTAATTATTTTAACACAGAATATAATAAGTATTACTCCAATGCTTTCAGAGAAATTGCTCAAAAAACCCATTTTACTAGCATTAACAATATTAATAATCAATATCATAATTTAGGTGTTGACCTAACGTTTGATTATTGCGTTGTTTGTTAAAAAGCTTTAACGGTTTTGGAAAAAAAAAAATATATGCCGAATGACGCCAAACCATGATTTCTATAATTAGAAGAAATTTTGAAAAATAGAATGTTTTTAATACATGATTTAAATATATCTTAATGTTAGAGAAGATTGGAATAAGCCAGATCGAAATAAAAACAAAAACGATTCAATTTTAAAGAAAATGAAAAACGATGAATTTCATTTAAAAAGGCGAAATTAATAAACAGTACGTTCATAGCTAATCAAATGTTTTTTTTTTCTTTTTTCATTATTATATAAATATATAATAAAACTATAAGTAATTAATTTATTGCGTTTATGTATTTGATATATTATTTTAATGATGCTATTTTTAATTTATTTACTTAATTATTTTAATCATATATAGTTAATATTACATCGATAATCGACAATTGACCTTATAAACAGCATATCAACATAATTCAAAATAAATGTTAAATCTGATTTTGAGATAGAAATTTAAATAATAAATTTATAACGAATGCATTTCCATTTATTTAATAATTAAAATTGAAAAGTATATGCAAACAACTGGTTCGACTTTAACTTTGATGTTTATTAAGACTAAATATATTACTGAGGAATCACATTCTCTATTTAATTGAAGGATATTCGTATCTATAAGTGCTTTTGTACATTTTTTGCATATATACACGGATACACCTATAGTCGAAGTAATTATAAAATATATAATGTTTTAACACATGACTAAATGCCCGATGAACCATTTCATCTCTCTTTTTTTTCTTTTTTCTTTTTATTATCATTTGTCTTTTAAAATATCTGAAATACATGATTTTGCAATAAAATTAATTATTATCTGTATAACAGTATCTCGCGAATATTTTTTGCTCAAAATTTGTATTTTTAAAATTTATTTACTAAAAAAATTAGCATCAACATTTGAAATTATGTGATTAATATATATTTCAGTAAGCAGCAATACGTGTATACTGTATATATAATATATATTTTTGTCCAAAACTGCTTTTCTAAGGAAATGTGAGTATCATTGCTTATGAAAAATATTGCGTTTCATTCTTATTTATATACCCGTTCGAAAAAATAAAAAAGTATTGTTTTTGTTATATGTAGAAGAAAATTGATTTTTAAGATTCTGTTCTGAATTAACCGAATCGAAAATATTAATTAAAATTTCTGTTTGCTGTAAAATAGTTTGTGATTTCAGAGAAAATAGGCAACAGTAACATGCAGAAACAGAAAAAAAAAACGTTAAAACTTATTTATAAATAATTATCTAGAACGCACCCAATCTAATGTTTTAATTTATTTTATTCACATGTATTTAAGGACATCCCCAGATTTGCTATTTACATGAAAAATGTTATGATGTCATCATTGGATACTAAAAATTTGAATTTATTTCTTCATTTTTGCATTTTGATGTCAGAATATTGCATAAACGTTTTAATTTTATATTATTTTGACTTTGCTTTTGTGAACTTGACATGTCTTTAAATGACAATCAATGTGCGATTATATTTCTTTCCACACAAATATGTGATAAAAATGAAATTGAATAGCATTCGGTGCTATGAAACATCTATGTTAAAATTAAATATATTTAATATAATATTTAAATTTTTATTATATCTTTTTCAGGTCTGATATTTAAAATAACTGATAGCTGATTATTGCGTCCACTAATTAGAAATGGAATATTCACCTGCATTTTTATTTAATAAATATTTAATAATAAAAACCGGGCCATCATTAAAATTGATTTATTTTATTTCATTTTAATTATTATGAGCTATTTAATTTTTTTCTCTCTCTTTTGATTTAAAAAGGTTAAAAACATGTGGTCAAACCACTTTTGTGGAACACTTTTTAAATATTTTCAATCCGATTAAATTCAATTGTGTATCCGAAATTTATCAATATCGTGTAAATGCATTTACTGGTAAAATTCACACATACTCACATTTTTGAAAATGTTGTATTGGTAGGCAGGTACCTTCAAAAAGTTGAAATGAACTTACTTGACCACTGATTGTTTTCCCGTATTAAGAAATCCTTGAAAAATTACATAATTATATTTATTATTATTTTATGCATTTTTATTTTTCACCACAATTAATGGCATTTTTTTTTGTTTAGTTTAAAAAAATTTACAGTTATTTCGGTATAGCTTATATTATAATATTGAATCAATTTTTAGAATATTATTTAAATCTATACCGATTTGTGCGCGCTGTAGATGATTTCGGATGTATTATATATATTAATCAATGTTACGTTATTGGAGCTGAATATGAATTTGAATAAAAACATTTAGGAAGTTATAAATATGATTTTTATTAATATGACCGTCTGTTTGTTAATTAGAACGGATTAGCCTAGTGACTTGATATTTGGACCATTTGATTATTTTAGTTCGACTTTAGTTTGAGGTTTAGTATGACGTTAAAGATAAATTTAATGGAGAAAAATAGCTTATGAATAAATCGTATGAACACATTAATGTTACATATAACAATATTATTTAACTCGTCTGAACATGCATTTCTCGTTCGTATGTGTATGATGATAGATTCTAAACAAATATTTTTAATTAATGTTTTTGCCCGTTTTTTTTTATTTTTTAGATAGAACTGCCAAAAACATTAGACGAGAGTAATTTTCAAAATATCTTCAGTGTTTTAAATTTCAAATAAATTAAGATAAATATATGTACTATATATAATCGAGGTACGGCAATTTTTGCTTTAAAACTTAAATTTTCTTTTGTTGTATTCCAATATGTACAAAAATCGATTTAAGAAACAAAATATTTTATTAAAATTAAGTGGTAGCAAGTACATATTAAAATATTTCTAAATATTTAAGAGTTTTGATTTATTAATTTTTACGAATATCTATCGTGAAGAGACAATAAAATAATATTCATGAAAATTAAACTCCAACTTCAAATACTCTGGGATATATGCAATAGTTACAATAATGTCACAAAAATATATTTGTACAACTTTTATTTATTATAAAACATAATTTTTATGAACAATTTAGCCAGCATTTATTATATTCTACCGCTGTGCCAGCAATCAATTAGGTCCACGGAACTTATTTATAATAATAATAATAATAATATATAATAATGAAAATATTTAGTTTTGTCTGGTTAACCAATATTATTATGTTTAAAAAAAAAAAAACTCAATACAATTTTAAGCTCATAAATACTATTAAATTTTTGGATTATAATTTTATTAACCCTTCATTAAATATTATTTCTCAGAGTGTATCCATTGGAAAAAACCGTACTATGGGTTACGCATTATTTGCTCACCATTTGAAGAAATTCAGTGTGCTAGATTCCTTTAAACTCAAAAATATTAACAAATATTTAGTACCTATGTATAGTAGAATATTATTCAGACTCAAATTAAATTCTTTAGAAAATGGGTAAATCTTTCAAGTGTCTCAATTAAAATATTGTTTATTTTTTTGTCTATTTTTTTTTATTCTCCTTTTTTTTATTAAAACTTTTTTTTTTATATATAAATAGAACAGGCAACGTTGTTGGATTTGACACCCGGTCGACTACAAAATAATTTAATTAAATTAAATCAAAAAATAAATAAAATTTTAAACTGGTTTTGCAAATAATTTAAAAAAAAAAATTATTTTGTCTTTATGTAATATTTCTACTTTTTTTTTATAACCAATAAAAAAAGTATTGCATAATGTTTTGTTTGTGTTTTTTTTATGAAGACAGGAAAAAAAAAGAAAAAGAAGAGTACAAAGTTTAAAAAAGATTTTACTTAAAATGTTAACAGATGTTTACACTACTAATTAAAATTATTGTAAGTATTAATTTTTGTATATATTTTTTCGGTTTCATTATTTTGTGACAATGGTTAAATGTAATGGAAAATTTTAAAAAATTTAATTGAATTTGAAGAAATACGTCAACTTTTTGTTTATTTTTTTTTTTTTTGACATAACAATATGAGTATCGCAGTAATTTCGAAAATATTTAAGTGGTAATATTTCAATATTTACTTAACAAAATACTCGATTCACAAAACTTCGTTAATTATAGGTCCGATGTGTAAATGTTATTTTTAGAATTTTTCACGTAGTAAAATTAAATGATTTATCATGATTTTTTTATTATAAACTGGTTAAATTTCCAATTAGCAAAAAAAAGAACCAAAAAAGAAGAAGAAAAACACAGATATTTAATTAGCACAATGTGTATTAGGTTTTCATTTTAATTTTAAGCTATACACTGTTTAACGTCAAATTTAAATATTTTATTCAATCAAATTTTAAAACACTTAGAATGCCAACTGTAAAATAAAAAAAAAAAAAAACGATGTGTAATATTCGGTGAATCAGATACAAATATGAGCATATTGGCAGAATAGTGTTAACGCAAAAAATCTATGTATACATGTATATAAGATACGTATTAAAATGAAAATAAAATATATAAATAAATAAACCGCACCACCAGTACCATAATATGAGCAAACATTTCCGATTCCTATCGTTTACTATAAAGGTGGTTTATATTGAAAGCGGTCTCGCAGTTTTAAATTTATATCTGGCAAGATCAGTTCTAAAAGTGAAATTAATATAAAATCGGTTTAATACTAATTTGATTTTTTAAGTCAATTTTGAAAAAAAAAAAAACAATGTTTAGTTGTGCATAATAAAAGAAATACCATTGAAACTATTATCAGTTATAGAATTAAAAAAAAATTACATATTCAGTAAACTGTTTTATATAAAGTGTACATTTTTTAAAAGAACAATTATAATTTTCAACATTTTTTTTTAAATATTATTTACATTGGATATAAATTATAATCACAATTCCAGATATGGCATTTTTAATTACTGTAAGTAAATGAAATTATTATTTTTATTTATTTTAACATTAACTTTAGTGTGATGTAAGGTTTATCAAAACTTTTGTTCAAAATTTCCATTATTTTTATGAATTTATTGTAGCTTTGGTAATCTGTTTGAATTAAAACTGTGCCAATTGGTTATAAAATATGGAAATATTTGAATAAAAATGTTTAAAACAACTTTCATTTTCATTGTTATGGATATTGTCATTGAATTGCATTTTGCGAAATTTTATGAATAATTTATAATTAAACTGAAAGAAAATTATTATTACTTCTTATGTTTGTTTCGTTAGGTTATAGTGTTTTTTGTTTAAAGTAAATTATTAAATTATATTTTTTCTTTCATTCTTCCAATTTTAGAGTATATTAATATCGATAATCATAACTGTTGCCCTTGGTTATGATCGAGATGACACATATATAAATGTTCCTCGTTACATTTCATTCAATGATCCATCAGCTCTAGAAGTAAAATCAAATTTGGAATCAAAACAATATCATGATTTTATACATACATTATATCGATTCGATAAACAAAATTTACAAAAAGCTGATAATCTATTTGCTCATCCAGAGCAAATACAACCCCATCAACCAATTGGTTATCCAGAGATTCCCGAAATTCGTAGCAATCGTCAAAAGCGAGATATAATTTTTCGACCATTATTCGTTTATCGGGAACAAGAACGTGAGCGACAAAAAGAAGCACGAATTAAAAGGCATCAAACACATTATTATACACCAGTGCATGAACCAATTTATTATAATCAATTTGATTATTAACCAAATAATGGTGAAATAAATCTGGTATAATTATTATTTTATATCTTATATTTTTAATTATAAGCTACAAAATTTGTCTTCATATTTATTATTTAAATATATATAAACAACCTAACGCAAAAACGTTGTATTTAAAGTTCAAGATCATTTCGATCTAAAATATGTATATGTGCCTATGCCTAACTCATACTTATCATGTAAATATAATGTTAATTTGAAACTTACAATTCAAAACTAGTAAATGGATACTTATAAATGTTCTATCTATTGATTTAAATTGTGATTTTATTGAGATTTTTTTTTTTTTTGATTTTTCATTTATTTTTTCTCACAAAACAATTAAAATGAGCGATAATTATTGAATAATTTATGCACGTTGATGATGTTAGAGATGTATAAAATAATTGAAAACACTTCTTCTAAGAATGAGTGATGATTTATGGACTGTTTGTAATATAAATGCAATTAGAGAATAAGTAAATAGCAATTAAGTATTATATAAGCTGCAATTTGTATTGAATTTAATTTTAGGATATGATGTAATTGAACAATAAAAATGTTATTGAATTTAATAAACATATATTCATATAATAGAATTTTTCTTGTGTTTTTTTTAATCTTTTAATAATTTAACGTTTATAAAATAAATATTTGCATGTTTGTTTCTGGCCATTTTATTTTCCTAAACTCAGGGTGCTAACCCTTCTCAACTGTTGCTTATTAGTTTTGAAGAAAATTGTATTCAAGATTTATTAATGTAAGTTTAATGCTATTATGCATTTTTTTAAAATATTTTTTCCGAATTTCAAAGAAATGTTTAAAGATATTAATGATTTTTTTTTTTTTTACAATTAAAACCATAATTATTGCATTCATAATAGACGAATCGTGTTTAATATTTATTATCAATTAAGACCTTTGAAAGAATATAATTTTTAACCGGTTTTGAACAAATCGTGAGATCATTAGTAATTGCAAAAAAGGAACCAGAGCACTCAATATTGGCTTATACAGTCTTCAATTATTCAAAAAGAATGGGGGTGGAACCAAACTATAGACATTTTTTTTTCTGGAAGTCAGTAGACATAATAGCTCAGTATAAATTGTAAATTAATTTGAACAAAATCAGCTACATATTCATTTGGAAGATAGAATGGGTATACTAGATAATACAGTATAAGTCCTCTAAGTGGACCACTATCCGCCGCGGACAAATGATGGACCAGTCCACGTAGAGATAATTTTATCAAAAGGGGAACCCTTGTGCAAAAATCGCAAAAAAAAATTGTAAAATAAAATCTCAAAATATTTGTTTTTTATTCACACTACTATCAAAAAATATTTTAATGGTTCACTTAGAGGGGTGGTCCACTTAGAGGAGTTCTACTGTACACCAGAAATTTTATATAGAATCAAAAAAACGTATGAGAGTGAGCGGAATAAAACATACGAAAACTTAATGTGTGAAGAGTTTATCTTTTGAATCTATATATGAATTCTACTGTATATTGTTCGCTTGCCCAATAATAAAACAATAAAATTATTTTTCGAAAACCGCTAATTCTGTATCTCAATAATACATTTATTTTTAGTTTTTTTTTTATTGTTAATAGAACTAAATATGAAAGACGGACAAAATAAATAAATAGGAACGTTACCATCTCATAGTGACTAGACTGATTATTCTAAAGTCTTTAAAATAAGAATGCGGCGAATGAAAGAATTATTTCTTATAAATCATTAAACAATTTATTCTCTTAATAATATTAAGAGTCCTCTAAAGCTAATGATTATTTTACTTTAAGAAAAAAAGGATTGAGAATTCACAATTTTATGCGACTGTCTAATGTCTATATTTATTTGAAAGGTATTGAAATATTCTAGATAATATGTGATGCAAATATTTTTTTTATTTTAGGTTTATATATCATTTATTCATTTTTGTGTTACAATTGTAATAACAAATTAATATTTTTATGTGTTATAATCTATACGATTTTTCAGCAGTATTATAATATTTCGTTAAATTGTTTTTAATATATTTTGATTGATTGAATTTTGACATTACTGTATTTTGTTTTTGAGTTTAAAGGAAAGAGATATGATGCAAATATTTCATTTTCGGAAAACTTTCAAACGTTATTTATTTTTAAAAAAATTAATAAATAATCGAAAATACGCATTTTCATTGAGGTATACTGCGGTCATCTCAATAAAAATTAAAAATATGAATTAAAAACTAGTTAAAATATTTTACTACCTTTCAAATATATATAGACAGCCGTATAAAACTATTACTCGTTACCAGTGTTCGTCCAGATGATTTTGAATAAAGAACGCAGATGATCAGTTTTTTTCATATATTCTCCAGTATTTTATTTTGGATTTTTCTTGCAAAAACGGACGTTAGAACCTTTTTCTCAGGAAATACTTGACCGAATTACCCCCAAATTAATAAGGGAGCTACTAGGGTAGTAGTTGATGTAAGAAAACTAAATTCGAACTATGTCTTCTTTTTGGTCTGTTAGAAAAAGCAAGTTACGGACGAAAAATTGAAGACTTGAAAACGAAAATTATCAATTAAATATTTTTTCCATTCTTGCCATGGTTTTTTGAAAACTCATAACTTCGGTTCCCAAAGACCAATCAGACTCATCTCAAATGATTTGGAATCGTTGAAAACTTCGTTACACGATTAGTTTCTAATTTAAGACTTTGTGAGTTCTAGAACTTATCCCACCATCTTGATGTGCTCCCACCAACATTTTAGGCTAAAACCAATGGCTTCTCCGCGACGCTTTATTTCTAGATGATTGAATGTATGGCCATAAATACTAATGAAATCTCATGAGGGTTAGCCCAGGATGCTCCGAAGTTTTTCAGATGACAGATTTAATTTCTGCTTCCAGAGATAAACATCCTTAAAGCGAGAATTTTGTGATTTGGCACGTCGCGATATCTTTAACCCAATTAATGTTAATCTAGAAATCGTGAAAACTTAACTGAGGATGATTTGGAATGGTATGGTCTTGTACTTCAGAAATAATTACTGACTTGGAGCTTTCCACTCCTATATTTGATCCAATATCTTTAAAAGTGCTCCTACTGCATTTTGGGTCTATATCGTTAAATTTGTCCGCGACGCTTTTTTTCCAGATACTTTCACTTGGGATTATTAAAAGTTCAGCGTTGCTTTGAGATAGTTCAAGGATGCTTCCCTTTTTTTCTTTTGATTTTCTCATAAATGGTTTCAAAGATCTGTCGGTTTCTCTGAAACTGCCTTGTTCAGGCACAGATCATCGGAACTACTCATTAGAAAATGAAAAGAAAAAAACGGAAGCACCCTTGAACTATCCCTAAGCAACGTTGAACTTTTAACGATTCTAGGTGAAAGTGTCTGGAAAAAAAGCGTCGCGGACAAGCTTTGTGTTTTAGACCCAAAGTGAAGTAAGAGCACTTCTAAAGATATCAGGTCCAAGATACGAATGGAAAGCTCCAAATAAAGAAACATTAGTAAAGTATATGGTCATATACGAACACTGCTCTTTACGCCTTTTTTCTTAAAATAAAAAAAAAAACATGTTTACTACAGTAAGTACTGTTACAATTTATACGGGCTATTGGTCAAATATCCTTATTTTATAATGACATAAAACAGAGGGGTTTATTTTTCAAAGTATTTATTGAAAGACCGACGTTTCGATAAATCTAATTATCTTCATCAGGGACAACTGGAAATAATAATGACATTACATATTATGTATTCACTATATAGAAATTCTTAACTTACTCTCGTAAGTACTCGACTTAAATCTTGTAATGTAAAGTCTATAAATTTCTAAAATTGTGATATTTCAAAGTAAAATATATTCTAAAAGTACAGTTGAAATTATTATTTGGAACTCTTCAAAAGCTGTATTTATTGTGAGAGGTTCTGATTAAAAATGTCTAGTTGAAAGTTAAATGATTGGTCTGACAACAATAGAAATATAATAAGGACAAATGATGATGAA
Organism: Catotricha subobsoleta; assembly: GCA_011634745.2. Lineage (NCBI taxonomy): Eukaryota > Metazoa > Arthropoda > Insecta > Diptera > Cecidomyiidae > Catotricha > Catotricha subobsoleta. The sequence continues at coordinate 15,665 of JAABKK020013400.1, forward strand.
TTTTTTGTTCTTGAAAATGATGCATGAGTAGTATTTGAATATGCCGAAAATATAAAAATAAATTGCAATATCCGAAATGAATTTTGATAATAGCTTTTTATTGATAAATTCATATAAGTCGCTTTCAAAGGATGATCCAACTTATATCAACTGATTTTATTATTTCCCGATTTATATGAAAAAAGCACATTTAATGAGTAAGTTGGTGTAATTTGATTTATTCTTTGAAAGCGGCTATTGCATTTATAGTATGTAATGTTACCAAATAACTCTTTGCATGTAATTTGAAAACTTTAGGAATAACTTTAAGGTATAAAGTTTCTACGTTTCGTATTAAATTTTATTATAAAATTTCCATAGCTGGGTACCAACCGAAATTATTTATATACGTATTATTTGATTTAAAATGATATCGAATATATCATTAATAAATTTGATATAACAATTATATAATAAAAGTTGTCATGATGACGAACAAGGGCTTTTATTATGATTAACGTGAATGAGTGTAAAACAAGTATGTTTATTACTCGCTTTGATGGTATTTATGCGTATATAACATAATTATTAATAATAAATTTTAAGAATTTACGCCCAGAGCTATTTTATTTTACAATACTTTTATTATGATTATTATTGTGTGTGTATTGTACTTTTATGTTAGGTGTTAGATAATGGCATGCGTCCGTTCCATTCAAAAGTAATTTACAATTGCAATCAAGTTTTTAGTAATTTTCGGTTAATTTTTGGGTACTTGTAGTTGTCTGTGAAATAGGATTACTGCTTGCATATTCATGTGATGAAATGTAAATAATAAATATGTTGCAGAAATTTTTAAGGAACAAGTTACTTGTTTCTGGCTCACAATTTTTGGGGAAAGTGAATATAAAAGAAAAAACTAAAATAAATTTAAATTAGTGTATTGTATTTTACCAATTAATAAACAACCAAGTAACACACTTAGGATTACAGTGTTTTTCTATCAATCAAATAAAATTTTGTGTTTTTAGAAGAAAAAAGTGTACAAATAATTAAAAATGGGATTAAAATCAATTTTATTTTTAGTGGTGAGCAAAAAATTGAATTTTATTAAATTGATTTCCTTAAATTTTTTTGTTAATTTGTTGACTATAAATAGCTATCAGTGTTCATAAATAAAAGAAAAGGAAAAACTAGTTTTATCCAATTTAGTTTTGTGCATATTTAAATCATTATAGACTAGGTTTTTACTATTCTATTTTGAACATTTCTTATACTTATATTTTTAAAAATATGATTTTGTAATTAGTGCCTTTTCTTAATAAGCTGATTATCGTAGTGTATTCATAAATCGCACGTAATGACACGAAATGTCTCTGTTTGTTTATCAATTAATAACGCTCGAGTCATGCATATTTCTTTCTAATGCCTTTAATTTAGACGCATATTGTTTTAATTTACTAAATAGACTATAAAACATTCGAAAATTAAACTCGAGACCTATCTAAATTTATGAATCATTGTCACTTTGATATCATTACATTACCACGATCAATTAATACAATATATTTATTCACTGCCTGTAATTTAATCTTTTTTAAAAGTATATGTTATTGATTAAGCTGAAAATTAGATCAAATTTTTAATTCTATTCATTGGAATACCAAAGAATTAAATATCGATTTCTTAGTTGCAATAAAATACTGACGTTCTGTTTTCGTAAATATTGTTTGCACTTCATATTTTGAATAACACTTACTTCTGTCGAATCTAAATTAAAATTTATAAAGTATAAATAAAGGCGTTATTAATAATTATTAACTTAATTTATTATGTTCTTAGGCGAAATGTGTTTATAATGATCAATGCTTTTTCTCATTTCTTAGATAATCGCTGTAGTCTTGATGAATGAAGCAGAAGCACTTCCTAAATTAAAATTGTTAAAAATTAAAAAAGCTGCAGTTATTGGACCTCACGTTGTTGCTAAGGTTTTAGTCGCTAAGGATGTTAAAACTAAAACTGGAATTGCTATTGCAAAGACAGTTTCTGCCGTGAGTACCTTACTGATAGCTAATTAAATTGCATAATTTAACGTATATTCATTTTATTTGTAGATAAAAGCATCTAAAGTGGCAGCATTCAGCATAATAACAGCACCAATTCGAGTAGTAAAAAAATCGCTAGCTATTAAGATCGGTGCTATTAAAGCAGCTAAAGCCCTCAAATTAGCTAAATTAGCAAAGGCAGCTATCGTTTTGAAAACATTGAAAAAGGCACCATTAATCGTTCCATTTCCCGTACCAGTTAAAGTTGGTGTGCCACTTAAAAGTCCATTTGGTTTAATTGGAGCTGCATTGTCTGGACCATCTCTTCTTGCTTCTGCAAAAGCTCCTCTTTTTGCAGCTGCATCTGCACCCGCCCTTGCTCTTGGATCATCGGTTGGACTTGGACCACTTCAAGGTTTAATTGCAGGCGCTACAGCTTTAGCTGGTTAGTATTTAAGGCCTCTAGTATATTTGATAAAGAAATATTAATTAAGACTACGTTTATCAATAAAATAAAGAATTTTAAGTATTAAAAACCATGATGAAAATATTTTTTTTTTAAATTTTGTGTTTTCTTTCGAAATTTGCAATACTTTTTTTTAGTTAAACCCAAACTGTTTAGAAAACTGAAACTGTTTAGAAAACTGAAACTGTTTAGAAAACTTAAAGCATTTGTTTTCTTTGCTTAGGCTCAAATTTTCCAATTTTACCCACTTTGAGCAAAGTATAGTTATTGGTGCAAATGTACCACAAGAAGTGTTAGTTGAAGCTCCAGCACCTGTTAATAGATATTTCGTTTATTCAATCAACCATTGAGTGCAATTTTTTCATTTTGAAATTCATTCAATAAATAATTTGTTCTTTCAGTTTTCTGCCGAAAATTGGTTTCACTAATTATAATAAAGTGTCATATCAGCCACATGTTTCAGCAGAAGTACTTAGTCCACAATCGCCAAAATCGGAATCATATCCAGATAATAGCTCAAGTTCTGGTTCATCATCTCAATTTGAAACACCTTAAGAGACATATGGTTGGGGAAGGTGAATAACTCCCCACGGAATAACTCCCCAAACTTGAATAACTTCTAAAGTAAGGGTCGTACAGATAAAACACCCCTACTTATTTTTGGAGACGCATCCAATGGTACCCTATTTACCCCCTACGACACCCCCACAATATTTTTTAGTGTAACAGTTTGAGAAAGGCAACATTTACAATACAGAGGGGTTAAGGGGTGACCCTAGCGGGGTAAGTGGGGTATCATTGGATGCGTCTCCGAAAATAAGTATGGGTCGGTAATGCGTGTTTTACCTGTACGACCCTTACTTTAGAAGTTATTCAAGCTTGGGAAGTTATTCCGTGGGGAGTTATTCGCCGCACCCCATATGGTTCACCAGCCATAGTACTTATAATTATAAAAAAAATCACTTTATTTTCAAGATTAAATTATTGCAATGAAAACAACATTATTGTTATTACATGTTTGTTAATAAAAAAACCCAAACAAAAATTATAATTCCTTAAATTTATAAAAAAAGGCCTAAAAATATATGATCAAATTATAATTATTGGATTAAATTTGGAGATCAGAACTGAGAAGTAAGAGTTTGAGTGTGAAGAATGTACACGTATTTAAATTAAATAATACCAAGCAAGAAAGACTAAAAAATTTAACAATAAACGCATTAGTAGTGTAAATTATGTTTTTTTTGGTAGACAAAAACACTGTAGATTCAAACTATAATTTACACATTTGATGTGTTTGTGTATATTGAAATGTAAAACATAATAACAATAATAAGGTTTAAATTAAAGTGAGCCGCAAATATAGCAAACAAAGAATGGTCAGATACAAGTTTTGTTTTTTACACTAAAATAACTAAAATTTACACTACTAATGTGTTTATAGTATTTTAATTCATTTCTAGAAATTATTGCTGGTTGATTTAATGAAATAAATAAGTTTAATAAAGGGCGCTAAATTAAATTATTTTTATAATATTTTTTGAAAAAAGGTTCAGTTTGGTTCGGTTCTTGGGGTTCGGTTTGCCTCTCTGTAATAAACACAATATAATGAGCAGATCGTCCTGATGTGTTATTGATTTATTATTATTTGCTATCTTTGGTCGAAATTTGTGATATGCTGTGAATATGCTTGTAATATATATTTATATTTGTCTTGATAGTGATTTTTTCTGATATGTCGTATGTATTAGTATATGTTAAATATGTTTTTTCTAGTATGTTTGAGATATATTGCATTCAAAAATATATACTTATACTTATACATATATATATATATTTTTGCGATGTACAGTTTTTTTTCATCATATTTTCTTAATATGTTCTTGATATGTTATTTTCTATTCATTTTTTTGATATTTTCCAGATATTTGTTGCCCACCACTTAACCGATTCATCTTTCTGCACTCCTAGTGTGTGTCTATATATATATATATGCAGTATGCAGAAGAATTTAATCAAACATATCACATGTGATATGTTTTATATACAAGTATGTTCCACATATTCAATTGCTTTCTTTATTAATAATATACGTAAAAAGAAAAAGTTTTATTCATGTTTCATATGAAATGTGTTTAAGTTTGCTTATATGATAAGTTATGTGTTTGATACGTTCTTGGTATATGTATTTGGATATTTTTCTGATTGACACATATTAAGAACATTTCAAAGATATACCCACATGATATATGCATTGCAACACATCCAATGCGAAATGTCTGCGATATTTTTGTATCATGCATTTTTTTTTATTGAAAATTAAATACGTATACCATACTAGCCAAATTGATATGAATATAAAATTGTGTATTTAAAATAATATTCTTAATAAATTTGTTAAGCGTATATCAAGTGTAAGAAAATATGAAAAAATCGATTTATAGAAATATGTTTCAAACAAAAAAAATTACATAATCCAAAATAAAGAACAATTTTTTCAATTGCAATATTTTACATAATTTACACAACCCAATAAATAAATTTTAAAAGAAAAAGGAAAATAGTATATGCACAAGTACATATTTGTAAAAATATAATCAACAATGAATTTTTATTATTTACATATGTTTTTCTTTTTTTTGTTGATACTAATGCCCTAAATCCTAATTTCATCTAGATATTCTATTTCAATATTATTTATTTTTATAGTAGGAATTAATCTGTGATATCGTTCTGACAATTTTCGATTTGGTTTTCAAAATATACTTAGTGAGAAATGACTCTGTGGTGTTTCTGATTTATGATTTAAAATAACAATATCAATGAAATATCAAAAAATATATTTATTTTAACATAAGATATGTGTGTGTGACATTGTTCTATTGTGCTTTATGATATTTTTTTGATATTTTTATTTTCTATTTGGTAAGATATGCTTTTGTGATGCTTCTAATATTCAATTTAAAAAAAATATATTTACAACATATTTCATCAGTCATGCTTAAGCTTATGTTATATAATTTCGATTATATTGTAAACATATCTCCTCAAATATGTTCCCAATATTACTTCTTTTTTGAAAAAACTATTGGTTTTTTTTTAAAAAACAAATAAAGTAATGATTTCATAAATTTTTTTTACCACTCAGAATTTTGGTGGTCAATAACAATATAGCAGAAGACGCAGAATTTTTTTTTTCGTGAAAATATATACGTTTATAGATCATTGGCAGCTTGTTTTTTTTTTAAATATGTTTTACTTTTTTTTTCGACTAGGGATGTTTAAAAAACAAGCTGCCAATGGATTGATTTTCTCAAAAATGAAGTAAAACCAATAAAAAAAAATTACTTTCAAAAATTAATTAAAAAGAAGAAAGGTACATGAATTCTTATTACACGCGTTCATTATCTGCAACAATTCTAGATGTAAGTGTTATCTAATTTATAAGTCTCTACTACTATAAAGGTTTTTACTTATCCTTTTCCTTTAAAATAT
>JAABKK020013411.1:0-12391 GCA_011634745.2 Catotricha subobsoleta
ATTAAATTATTTGAAAAATATATATTTCATTTTCAAATGGTATTTAACGATAAATCCCACTTGGTCTATAATACAAACAGTATTCACAAAGTAATCAATATGAAATGGAAAATTATTCAAAGTGTTTTGATTCACTTGCAACTAAGAAAAATGGTTGTAAATATTATAACGCTTTTGAGAGCTTGACTTGATAGATTTGTTATAGAATTATAGGAAATTCTATAATTTTATACCTCATCCATCAGCCAAATTGTCAACAACGATAAAAATACATTTCGATTCAAAAAGCAAATTGATTACCGCTTTATACTTGGATCATGTAAATCACCCAATAGGCATCGCAGTCTTAAAATAGTCTATATAGTCGTATAGTCTGTTTATATCGAGTCTTATGTCCTCGTCTATATACTTTTTTTTTACTAAAAATACTTTATTTGGTATACCTTATATATATAATAAATACCTTGTAAGGTATATGAAGTATACCATATAAAGTATTTTTTGCAAAGAATATACTTTGAAAAGTATACAATATTGGAACAATTTTTTCAATTCAATTCAATTCATTTATTCATTTAAGTATTTTGTTTTACATAATACATTTTGTGAGATACAATTATAAATATTGGAACAATAACTGCCTTTCAGGGTATACAAAAAGTATACTTAAATTTTCCAGTAGGGTTTGGTCTATAAACTGTATATAGACGGGGGGAGGGGACATTAGACTCGATATAAACGGTCTATAAACTGTTTTTACGGTGGTCTAAAAATGCTTATTGGGTTATGAACTAGTGAATACTGTGTAAACAAACTATTCAATTAATTCAATTCTTGCACTTCAAAAATTATATTGAATAATAATAATAATAATAATAGTAATAAAAAAAATATTGAATTAATAAATAATCGTAATTATTTGTCTGTGGCGGACAAAACATTTAAATATTTAAGCACAATTTTTTTTTTGTTGTTGTTTGGTGTAAGTACTCACGCAATAGCTTATGATTAGAATTCGTTGTAGCTGTATTATTATTTGGATGCAATTTATTAATAATATCACTATTATTATAAATATTACTTGAATGATGAACAATGCTATTTGCATTTGATGATTTATTTGTTGATTTATTGAAGTTGAACGACGAAGATTTTGTTTTTTTGAACGTTGCTAAAATATTTGGTATTGTGATTTATTTTTTTTTTGATTTTTTGTGTGTGGTGTTTGTAAATGATGGGGTGAGAATAAAAAAAAAAACAAAAATTAAATTATAAATTTTAAAACGAAAAAAAATAAAAATAAAACCAACTAAACTCTACCAAAAGAATAATCGACATTGATTTTGTGGTGCGGATTTGGTGGTTATTGTCAAATTCTTTTGGAATCTATTTCGACAATAATGTAAATATTTTGTTTGTAAATAAATGGTACTTACCGTCTTCAACACACATCAGACCGTCATCCATAAGTTTAAGTCCAGTTGGACATGCACATGATATTCTTGGACTGTGTTCAATAACTTTTGGTGCGGGTAAACATAAATGTGAACAATGACCATTTACTGCTTGACAATGATTTATTCCATCAGGTTGACGATATGGATGATAAACGTGAATTGTCATTGGATGTTGTAGCTATTGTTTTATGAATAAAATAAAAAAAATAAATCATTAATTAATTTCGAATCATAACGGAAATAAATGCACCGAAAACCGAAAACTTTACCATTCGCATTGGTGTAATTGCTTGTACATCTTCACCGGTAAATTTATTTGCTTTAAAAACGGCTGCTTTATCCCAATCCGTCCAATACACCCAATCTTCAAATGTTGTTATCGAAAATGGATGCCGTAAATATTCCGTTGAATATAAAATCACTTTGCGATCACTGCCATCATAATTACATGCCGATATAATATTTAATTTTGCATCAACCCAATAAATACGTTTTCGCACCAAATCCAATGTCAAACCATTAGCCCATTTAACATCTGTATGAATAATTGTTTGTCGATGTGTACCATCCATACCGGCCCGTTCAATACGTGGACTTGAACCCCAATCAGTCCAATACATCCAACCATCAATTGGATCTAATGCTAATGCACGTGGTATTTCTAAATCATCTGTAATTAATGCTTTTCCCATATTACCATCAAAATTGGTCACTTCAATTGTTGCACGTTTCGTATCTGAATAATAAATATGATTATAAATCCAATCAACAGCTAAACCATCAGCTGTAACTAATTGATCTTTAACAACAACATCACGATCATTTCCCTCATCGATTGGTGCTTTATAAATTTTTTGTTCGGACACATCACTCCAGAATATCATGCCCGTACGGAAAACGTAATCGAGTGCTGTTGCCGATTTTGTATCATTCACAATTGATGTCATTTCATTGTGATCCAATGCAATTTTACGAATATCATGACGACGTGCAAATAATAGTGAGGCATGTCCTTCAGTTGCTTTACATTTTGTGTGGTGCCGCGGATCACGCATATAACCTTTGCCGCATTCACACTGTAATGAAAAGCCAAAAAAATTAATGAAAAACGAAATGTTTTTGGAGAGAGAGAAAGGCGAGTCTTCTTTTTGAGAAAATAAATGGAATAAACAGCATAGTAGGAGATGTTTAGTGGGATAAGCTTTGAATACATATCGCCGGACTTTTTGTATACGCATCCCTTTATCTTAGCTGCTATTTGACACAACACAAAACTGAACAAATAACATCAGTTTTTTTTTTCGCGTTCTCATTCACAACATGAGGCAAACGTACCTACATATTCAACTTTTCAGCATTGCAACTTTAAACATAAATCATATTAAACAAATAATTTAGTTTATATAACTTAAAGATGTTTATTGCTTATTAAATGTGATATAAAGAAAAGAAAAAACGTCACCCTATTTAAAATTATAATAGAGTTAATTGTTAGATTAGTTCGTATATCGTACCAAAGAAAATTTCTCAAATAATGTTTAATAACAATGACTGCAACGTTCAACTGAGTGTACCAAAATATATTGTACTTATGGGGAGAGGCAAGTTGCATTGGTAAAGCTCTGATGGTAATATATAAATTGAAAACTTTCTAATATAATATTAAAGTGAACAACATCTGGGAATTTCTTGTTTTTGTGCCTTAGCAAACATTGTTGTTGTTGCCTGTGTTATTGTTACCGTGTATAAAAAGCACCCAAAGGACCATAATAGAAATTCATTATTCATATTATTCATTTTGAGAGCAATAACAACAATCATGTTAAGAAACTCCAGAGACAAAATATATGTACATATATATATATATATTGTGTGGCAAATGGAATGTATGTATTTTCCCTATTTATATAATAAGGTTACTCGCAGACAAAAATAACTTGATTCGAATGATATAGAATGAGAGAGCACTATCTATACTTATATGGAAATGGAAAAGACATCGACCATCATATATCAAATTGGATTCAACATAAAACTAAATGTAACCCATCATAAATCATATAAAAAACAAAAAAACATAAGAAAATATTTTATAATTAAGTTTAAATATAAAATACTTATAATATATGAAAATAATTTTTTGACAAAAAGAAAGAAAGAAAAGTAATGTAGAAGAGAAGTTCGCGTTGAGTCATTTGTTTTAAACATAAATAATATTTTGAAATTGATATCATTTTACTTTTGAATGGCATTTAATAATAATTTATCATTGTTTTTATTGGCAAATATTTCTATATATATCCGAAAACAAGTGACATAATATTTCCAATCCAATTCTTCAAATGTAATGAATTAGTCGTCGTTGTCGTCTTCGTCTATTCTGGGGTTCAATATATAAATGTTTAAATACCGTTTTCTTTATTCCCATTAATCATTAATTATAAATAGCATTATAATGATAATAATCATTATCTAAAATTATGTCAATGGAATAATCCCCCCTATCACCATTTTCATAATTATCATTTGGCAGTGCGCGCAAAAATATATTGTCTTTCCATTTCATTAAAACAGAAATACAATCCATTCTTATTATTTTCTTTTTATTATATTCCCATTTTGTTTGTTGTCGCATACGTTTTATGTTTAACACGTTTGGGATCTGATGATGATGATGTAAAATTGAATTGAACTTGATTGACATTCCCCTATTACCAATTAACCGTTATTTCGATGAATAATTTCTTTTTCGTTTTTTGTTTTTTGTTTTGTTAATCTTCGCCATTCCATCAAATTATTGGTTTTTCTAATATTTTTTTATTATTTAATTTTGATATTAATTTATTGTACGCACAAAATGTTGTTATGCCGGATCCCAAGATTTATCCTCATTTAATTACAATATAAATAACAAAGATTAATTTTTATAACCCAAACACCAATCAGCTAAATGTGTTTTTAATGAAAAATATTGTTAAAAAGAAAATCCGAAACCAGAAAATATCGAAATTCTGTTTTTTATTAAAAGAGAAGAAAGAAAAAAAACAATTAATTTTTAAGTAAAAAAAAAAAAAAACCATATCTTTAAAATGCTCTGATGGAAAATTAACTGAATAAGACATTTATTAAGATGGAAATGATTCGCGAACTATGCCCAACCATGTCAGAGTTACAACAAATTTTGTTTGAAATATCCCGTCTGTATTCTCTCGCTCCTCGCTCTATCCCTCTGTAAATGATTAATTTATTCATAAATATGCGGTGCCGTTGGTTTCTGAAAATCATTGTGATTTGGAAAATATTGTAACTTAATTAGATGAAGCCGCCCGAAGAGCGCAACAATTTTTAGTTGTAAATAATTTTTAATAATTAATCATTTTAATATACGCTTTCCGGGCATATTTTCATTTGATTAATTCTTATTGCTTTTCAGATAAAGAAAAATTTATTTCGGATGTATTTGGTTGGTTGGTTGAAGTAGAATAGGGGGCGCGGTGAATGAATCAGTTATTTATATTCAATATAAAACAAAATATTGTTGTTTGTTTTCTTTTTTGCTCATGGGTTTGTCACTGAAATATGAAATTACTGCAAGTAAGGAAGCAAACTATATAAGGCTGCTAAGTAAAATAAAAAAAAATTAAAAATATATTTCGATTGCTCACCTTGAATGTGCCAATTTCATTAATGCAGATTTGTGAACATGCTCCTGGTTGTTCACATTCATCTATGTCGATGCAAGTTCCATTTTCACTCAACTTGTACCTTTGAGATAAGAAATTAAAAGAAAAAAAAAAATTAATGACAAAAAAATAAATATTTTTTTTCATGGTTTAAAAGGGAATGTTCATTTTTGTCCTTAGGTCAAAACACCATTGAGTCACTGTATGAATAAAGAAATCCATTTCACAATTCAAAATTAATGTCGAACTACGTATATATTACATTTAAGATTTTGCAAAGCGTCTATCATAATTATTATGAAATGAAATATATTTGCAACGCTATATAAGTGTTTTTATTAAATGATGTAAAAAATTTCCTGTAACAGGAAAAGAAAAGAAAAACACAAAATACAAGAAAATATTTCTCGTAATCTGAGGAGCCACAAAGAAATAACAGAAAGCAAAAAAAAAAAACCCCCGTAAAATTAACTAAAGCTTGATTTACTTTGAAAATTATATTTTGTATAGAATAACCGTCACACCATAATTCCTTCTCATCGTCCAACGCTATAAGTAAACTTTCTTTACAATTTTGATATATAATAGAATACCAAATAAAAATAATATTATACCCAGATATCAAAAAAGAAGTGAAAACTCTCACAATAAGAAATACGTAATAAAATTATAATAACTTCAAATATAGGATCAGAATGAAACAGAGCGAATGGATATGAAAGAGTTCAAGGTTTTATTGCATAGAATTAGTTTTTATTTAGAAACATCTTTTCTTTTGTAGCGGATCAATTCATAATGTAATAAGCATATAGCATTCTGAAAATAGTTTATGGTCCGTTTATACCGACTAGACTGAGAGAATTATTTTAGTTATTTTGGCATTAACTCTCCAATAGTAACCAATACCTTTCATTATGGTTAATTGTACTCATCATCGTTTGGGTAGAATCTACTTTATTATATATATTTATTACTAAAACATAAGAGTTATTTCCAAAATAGTTCTCTTAGTGTAGTTATTTAAAGCTAGGTAATGTTAACTATTAATATGGGTCGTTTTTAGCTCTTCTGGATAGTTTCTTATTGTTATAGCTACCCATCAGATGGTAAAATTAACTATCTGGTTGATTAGCGCAAAAATAACTTCTCCTCATGGTAGATATTACATTACATTACAACCCCTAATTAGGTAGAATATACTATTTTGTTATCTCTGTATAGACGGGACATTAGACTCGTTACAAATAATTTAATAGACCATTTTTACAATAGTAGTCAACTATTTCAGAATAGTTAAGTGGTAAAAACTTTATATTCATAAATATTCTTAAGTCTAATTTCATTTAAAAATCCGTCAAGATTATTAGATTATTTTACCTCAGTGTCTACAATTTACATTTAAATAAATTATCTATACTGTGGATAAGGTCTAGCCATATTTCTCTGATGTTTCGCAACTTTCATCAAACGTTTTATATGTATCATATATGTAATATGATATCTAAACTAACCCTCTTTAGTATAGTAAAGGATGGTTTACGTTGAGCCTATTAAAAAGTGTGGTATGTGAATATTAAAAAGCAAAAGAATTGATTCGATTTTATTTTCAACTGTAAAATTTAGCACTTTCTACATCATTATTATTATTATTGGAAATTATTATAATGAAATAAAATTTCTAAGCTAAAATTTAATTGCTGGTCCTTCGAACCAGATTTTTAGAGAACTAAAAGCACAAACAGTTAATAACCCTTATCATAATTCATAGAAAAACACTTTCTAATCATCTTTGTTTATATACAAGTTGAGTGGCCTGCATCCAAATAATTAATCCATCTAATCTCATTGCTAAAGGAATTATAAAGAGAAGAAATATATGCAACTTGAACAGTCCTTAATACCCAAAATGAAATACAAATAAAAAAAAGAGTGGTTTTACTTCAACCCCATCTCCGTTACCTCCATTCTCACAACATCCCATAATATTTCATTTTTGTATATTTTATCCTAAGAATATTGCAACAAAAAATCACACAGATATCTGAAACTATGAAAACAAGCGAAATGCCAGAAGCAATGTGAATATAATAAACCATAAATCAAAAATATTTATTAATGTACTTTTGTGATTTTGTAGATAGAAACGATAGAGATATTTATATAAAAATGTTGTCGCTATGCAATTTCTCAAGTGAAATTTTTCGGATAGTAAGTTTTTTACTTCGTTTTGTTTTTTTTTTTCTTTTTGCTTGCTTTCTTTCTTTTCTTTTTCTATACTTCTACAGTATTCCTATTCCCTTTTCTTATAAATTGGTTAAGACAAATATACCGATATATACATTTTGCATTGAGAAAAGTGTTTTATTAGAAAAGACTTATCTTTGGAATATAAAATTATATAAAAGGTTCATGTTAAAGTTCATCGATTTAAAGTTTATGCAGGCATTTAGACTCACTAGAAATTCGATATTTTAAGAAAGGTTTTCGAGATAATAAAAAAAAAAGAAGAAGAAGAAAAGTATTACATTCAATAGATAACCGGAATGAATATAATTAACCGTTTTTCGGTATGAACAAAATCGAGGAGAAAATAATTTCTTTTCTTTTCTTATTTTCGTAAATACAAAAATTCCTTTCATATATACCAACAAAATATATTTTAAATACTTCCAATCCTAGCCTAGATTTGTTTAAATTAGTATATTTTTAAATATTCACAAAAATCTCTCAAATCGAACCACTTTCTTCGTCCGAGATGATTCAATTAGAGCGAAGTTTTAAACTGCAATTGGATTGTAATTAACCAGACTGTGCCCACTATTTTTGGCGCTAGTTTCATTTTTGGTTAATATCTTGAGAACAGTACGATGTACAGCATTGGTGGTATATATGATTTGGTAAACCAGTCGGTCTGATAACTCTAACCCAGCGATTCCAAAATGATACTTTTCACTATTTTTGTTGCCGCTAACGAGGATTTTAATTATATGCTTTTGAGTTAGTCTTTTGGAACCATTAGCGTAGAGTTACCAGACCTATACTGCCTTTCCAAATCATATGCTACCAATGATGTACCGTACCTCGTGTACTAGTCTTCAGATATTTGTCAAAAATTAAATTAAAGGAAAATTAGCGGGCACCAAGCTTGGTAATTAAAGTAAATTGTTTCGATTGTTAGGATATGACTATTAAACTAAAACATTATTCACAGTCCATGATATAAGAAAAAACGAATTAAAATAATTAAAATGATGAATGTTCATTTGTATTTTTACATTTTTCTAATATATAAGACATATAAATGTCAGTAAAGTGAAAAATGTAAAAGGGATAACATTTGCAATTTAATAAAAAGGTTCCAAATATTTATATTTTATTCTTTGATTTGTCAATAAAAATGAATATTATAAAAATATATATAAGCTCAGAAAAAATATATGTCATATAAACATTTTGAATATAAATTTTCCGATGAGATGAAATTAGATTGTAAATGACGACGATAGAAGGTAAAAACATTGTCTGAGTAAAATTCTTATATATATTGAAATAAATCACCATTGATTTAAAGGATTGCATTACAGCGAACAAGAAAAATGCAATCATAAAAAGAAAAAAATGACGAATAGAATAAAAAAATACGAACATGAATATAAAATAGTTGGATAGCGATAATAATAGTAATAAATATTATTGAATGTAAGAGAAATTCCTAATGATTCACCTTTGATATATTAAAGTAAACAAACCGTGTATGAAAAGAATACTGAAAAGAAAGCAAATTTATTTTTATTCAAAGGGATATGTTTTTTTTTGTTAAAATACTGAATCTTACATATATTGCGGTTTTGTATGTAAGTAGTAGTAGATATTATCGTCTTGATTTATTTTTCTTTTCTTTTTTTCTATACGTAGTACTTTATGGTAAAAATATTTGCAGAGAATTTAACCCGTAATCAATGGAGAAAGCGAAAAAGTGCTCTAAATAACATGCATAACATTCAGTATCGACGAAAGAGTAAGGTGAGGAAGGTGCCAGTGTCTCAGACCGCGCACCACCCTTATTATGTCACAAATAATTACTATCGACAAAACAAAAAAAAGGAAACACTCACCCTGTCCTGCATTCGCAATAAAAACTGGCTGGTGTATCAACACAATGATGATGACATCCACCATTTTTAATTTTGCATTCATTTTGATCACATTTATCTTTGGGTTCATCTTCACCAGCTGGACAATCTACCTTTTTATCACACACCTTATCATTTGGTATGCACATACCATCACCGCAATCGAATTCTTTCTTTGGGTCACATTTTTTGTTTGGCAATGCTAAATTTTGTGAATAAGTGAATGAAAGTTTCAATTAAATTTTTTTTTTGAAACATAATTCAATAGAATTAGAAAATAAAATAAAATACTTACTGCAATTAAATTCATCGCTACCATCTTTACATTCAGCTTTTCCCGAACATGTTAAATGGCCTGGTATGCATGTTTGATCCTTACACTGGAATTGATCTGAACGACACGTAATATTTCGGCAATTTGGTGCATGCTCATCGTCACCATTCGGACAATCACTACCACCATCACATAACCAAGTTTTGTGAATGCAAGTTATTCGGTCGTTGCATTGATATTCGGTTGATAGACATGGCGAAACAATACGTAGTGAATTTGTACAATTCTAGAAAGTAAATAGAAAAATTGAAATCTTTAAGCGAAAAATTAAGCGTGATATTTTATTCTGGCTTCATTTTGTAGCAACATTTATTTACACATATAATATTTATGAATCTAATAGCCGTATCACACTACTTATACAATTTTATTGTGTTGAATATTCATCTTGACGATTGAAATAACTTTTAAGAGGTTGATCAAGCAATTCATAAGATGCATAAGGTAAAGTTACGTCTTAAGCAGAAGTACAGATCACTCTTATACAATTGCAATAACTTCTAAAGGAGTGATGGCACAGAAAAATTGTATAAGAGCAACTTGTACTTCTCCGCTCAAGACGGAACTTTACCTTATGCATCTTATAATTGCTTGATCAACTCTCTAGAAGTTAATTCAATCCTCAAGATAAAAATAATCATCACGATAAAATTTTAGTGTGATAGATCTTCTATTAAAACATTTAACAACAATCATTAACAACTTCGCATGGGACATAATTCAGTTTATTAAAAATATTGTGCTTTTCATTTTGCATATAAACTAACAGAAATTAAATCCGAAGAAAAAATCTTATTCAAATGTAAAAAAGAAAAAAAAAACATGGAAAGAAATTGCTGATTGCGTTATTTAGTTGTGTTCAAATATCGAAAATATTGAGAAATTTTACTCGCTTCAATTTAAATCGAATTAAATTATGGTAGAATATAAAAATAAAAAAAAACTAATAAGTTTTTCGCATAACAAATTAATAGCATACCCAGAAACACCGAAATATTCTCACTTTGTCTGGCAAATTATAAGCATTTTGCGGCAAATTCTATATTCAATGGCTATGATGTTCACGCTTATTAAATGTACATTTTCTAATTCCCGCAACACACAAATATGATTTAAGAAAAAACAGAAAAAATGGGGGCAAATATACACCGCTATGCCTGTGCGTTCCATGTTGGTTGGCTTAATACCTTTAAGCTTTTAACTTTTTGTATATTATTTAAATACACATAGCGAGAGCTTCATTTAAATGTGCTTTATTTCATCCAATTAACCAAATTATTTGAAAATGGTTTTAATGAAAAGTAATTACGGTGGCGTGTGCTCAATGAAGAACGATAAGGAAAGACATAGAAAGAAGAAAAAAAAAACACTCCACCGTTTGTACAAAAAAAAAAAAAAAAAAAGTAGAAAAAATATTGAAGAAAAGGCAAAGCAAAAAAAATAAATGTTTTTTTTTTCTTTTCATGCATAGCTTTTGGGCAAATTTGGTTTTGCCAAAGGATTTAATGAACTCTAGAAAGAACTAATTACATTGAATTAAAATAATATTGTGATTTTGGTTGAATCTATAGAGAAGTGATAAGTGGCCAACAAAATATCGCTTCAATAAAATTCTTTTTTTTTAAGCGATTCGGTTGATTTATTAAATTAATAACTTTTAATTGGTAGCAAAACTATTAATGGAACTTACCCGTTCATCAGAACCATCGGGACATTCTAATTCACCATCACAGCGCCATTTTGATGGGATGCAGAAATCATCATCACATTTGAAGACATGTTCACCGATGCATTCATGTTTTGGACAATTTATTTCATCTGAACGATCACCGCAATCATCTTCACGATCGCATCGCCAACGTTGTTGTATACATTTGCCATTTCCACAGGTAAATTCATCAGATCGACATGTTTCATCTGAACCAAAAAAAAAATGTAAATAGAATGTTAATTGTTTGTAAATTATTTATTTGTTTTAATGTTGAAACGATTTGTGGATGTATTTAATAATGTATGAAAATGTATTTGTGAGCGGGCAGAGTTGAAACCTGTGCTGGAACAGGGATTCGATGGCAGAACCAAAAATTTTACGTGGTTCGATTCTCTGATTTGAGAGAATAATGATTTATTTGAAAGGATTAGAGTTTTTAGATGGTCTAAGAAGTCATCTTTTTGCAGACAGAAAGCTTTCAGTTTACATTTTTGTTTTATTGTTGAGATAAACAAAAGGAATGCTTTTGTATTTGAATTTAGGTTATAATGCCAGAAGAAGAATATGTTAGCTTGGGCTACAGAGAAAAAAACCTAGAGAATTTCCATTGAACTTAATTCCATCTTGAACCGTGAAGCTGCTTGGCACTTAGTACATAGCCGCATAATAATTCATAGAACAACAATGTTTTATTATTCTTTGTAATCTTATTTCAACACATAAAAAAAAAATGATAAATTATATTATATGTATTATGTCGTCCAGATCATCAACATCTAACAAAACGTTATATATATAAAATTTTTTCCATTCTTCCCTTTCGCTTCATATTATCGCATCAACAAAAATATTATTTAACTTTGCCTTTCACACATCTTTTCCATTCCGTATTTTTGTATTCTAATACATAATTTATATCTTTCTTCTTTTTTTTTTGCTTTCCTTTCTATGCACGACCTTATTTATAACACAATCATAGAACATAATATGTTATTACGGTATGTTATGTAGTCAGAAGGTATGCGATAACGCAACCGGTCTGACCGGCAATATAATAAATGAAGAGTAAAAGA
>JAABKK020013422.1:9608-20330 GCA_011634745.2 Catotricha subobsoleta
AGAACTATTTATGATATACATATAAGATTTGTGATTTTTTGATAAAAGAAAAAATGCGAATAAAACGTAGCGAGTCATCTTGGCTGAGAGAAAATTAAAAAAAAATTTATGTCGTACAGCTATTAAAAATTAGCTTACATAACATAAAATTTTATGTCATATAGTCACTCCAGTCACTCCCAGTTTAATTTTTTAGTTTTTATAATTCACTTTAAGTATGAGTATGACTACATACTACGTCTAGCTTAACCAAATGTTAAATTTCGTTAACAGGGCAATACCAATTGGTATTTTTAAATCTATAAATATCTTTGAAGATTAATATCAATTTTTTACGATTATAGTCAATCGTTTTTTGACTTTCTTATTAAGAATTTCTTAATTCTGAGATAAATATGCTTCGGATTCGTATTTATATTGTATTGTGTTTAAATTACCTTTAATAAGGCCATTGGTTGGTTTGCATGATGGGAACTTATGTCCCCTCCTCTAGACATATTAAGTGCGGACGGTAACGGTAATCCAAGAGATCGACAAGTAATCATTTGGCGTAATAGTTGAGTTGCTTCATTTCCGCTACCATTAACTGTATAAAAGAATAAATATAATAAAGTAATAGTAATATTTTATTAAAAAAAAAATAATTAATATTTTTTTATATTTTTTAAATTAATATGCGTCCATACCAGTTGTTCTTGCCAATGCTTGCCATAACTGTGTTGTAGCTGGATCTGTTCTATGATCATCGGATTTAATACTTTCTGGAGTTTCCCGCCCAGAGTCAATGACAACATGTTGTTTCTTATTGTTGTAATGAAAATTTTGTTTATAAACCAGTTTAATTGGCGATGATGAGCTTCGACCAGTGTCACCCATACCAACATCATCCATGTCGTGTGATGAACTTATATCCATTTGTAAACGACCTGGATCTGAACTATCGTTGCTCTCATTTTCACTATCATACTGATTACTATCATTATAATATTCATTATCAGCATCTTCATTGAATTCTGGTTCACTTTTTATAATAACTGTGGTAGAAGCACTAGGATTATTACTTTCCATTTGATAGGCCTTTGCTGGAATTTTAGCATGTTTTTCATCGCCACAAAATTTTATGTGTCGATGATCTTTTAATGAATTTGTATTTGATTTGGATCGTTTAGTTGATAAATCAACTTCTTCATTGTCTCCTGCTCGTTTCATTTTAATACTTTGTGGTTGATGTTCACCTACACTTGGTGATTGTGGATTTGAACTCGGAGGCGAAATTATAACTTTCTTACTAATATCCATTAAAACAGCTGCCGTTTCTAATTGTTGTTGTAATTGTGTCAAGCTTCGCATTTGAATTACAGATGGTGCTGATACTTTTGATGGTCTACGATTCATATTGGTTGTCGTAGACGTTAATGATTTTTTTATAGATATTCTATTTTGTTCATTATTCGGTGCACCAGTATTATTAACGGTAGTAGCAACACCAGCGGCATCAATCGGGATCACAGATACTGAATTAGCTTCCAAATGGTCTATATGATTTTTACTGAGTATTGAGGTAACTATTGCATTTGTGCTGGCAGTTTTGGTTGTAATTTGTGCTGTTGGCATTAATTGATGATGATTATTATTACGTAATTCGGTAAGTGCAGCAGCAGCTGTATGTTCGGATGCCTCGCGACAAGATGGATGTAATAATTCATCAAGGCTGGATGACGTTTTTCCTAATACATCCTGAAAAAGTAAAATAAAAAATTACAAAAACATACAGAGGAAATTCAAAACCGAAGAAATTTTACATACTCCATTTTTTTTCTTTCTTATAAATTTTTCTATGTACTCTAAACAAACGCAAACACGTATATTTGTTTAATGTTTGTAAGAAATTAACTTAATTAGCATTTATGTGGTCATTGATGTTTAATCAATTTTTAGTTTTATCATCTTTCATACTTTATACCTACTTTATTTTTTCTATTAAAGTCCATGAGCGATGTTTATTTTTAAGCATACATATACAATATACATACTAGTAAAGAAGACAATTTCAACTAAGTATTGAGTAAGATGCATAATTAATAACTATATTTACTTTTTCTCATGATTACTCTAATTTAGAGTGTGTGTGGTCTGAGATAAATCATAAATATTCATGTGTGTTCATGAAAAAGTGTGAATATCTAATATCAAATACTTTGTAGTTATATTAAAAAAAAAAATTGTTATATACGAAAAATGTAAAACCGCAACTCTTCAACTGAATGAAATAATGTTCATTCATGTTAACACGAAAGAAAAAAATGTTAAATTGGCGGAAAGGGTAGAAAATTCGTAAGGGAATTAAAGATAAATCTGTAACGAGTTTTATACAAAATACCGATTGGAAAACTATTGATTAATTCCGAGACACGATCGTGTTTTAGTCAATACATCTAGCTGATTTATCCATTTGTATCAATCAATATTTTTGTCCATAAATCATCTTTTTGTAAATTAAAATGATTTACGTACAACATTATTCATTGATTAAAATAATAAACTAATTTTCTATGTTAGTTAGCTATCTTCGTTTGAGCTCGAGAATGACTAAATTTTTTTTCAAACGGTTTTCTGTGTTGAACTTGTTATAAAAATACTTTTAAAGTAAAGTAAAAGTGGTCTAATTTTTTTAACATTCTACGGTACCGTTAGACCATTTTTTCTTATGAAAATATTCCAGACATTTTGAATTGTAAACTGACTAATATTAAAAGATAATAATTGCAATTATCCGTTTCAAATTTAAATTATATGTTTATAAATCATTTGTGAATTCAGCAAAATTTATTGATTATTAAAAAATATATAAAAATTTAATGCCAGCTAAAATTATTGTAAAGATAACATGGATAAAATAAACCAAAACAAAACGTTTTTTTTTTTTAAATTAAACAAAGTATTAATTGCTTAAATTCGCGGTTGATAAGAAATGCGATTAAAAATGAAGAAGAAATATATAACTTTTTATTTTTATAAAAGACTTTGCATTTAATTAATAATAATTTATTATATCTGTAGCAAATAACGCTTAACTAAAAAATATGATAAAGACAAATAAAAATTCTATTGTAATGTTTATCTATTTTGTTTATGGATATATCAAAATCGTTACTGTAGATATTCTAAACATGCGATAGCGTTTGTAATAACAACATAAAATTCATATGAATATTTAATTATTAATTCACTAAATTAAGATATATGGATTTGATAAAAAAAAAAAAAAACAAAACGTAAATATTCTTACATTTAATTTGAAATTGTTTTGGCTATGAGATTAAAGATATTTATTTTACAATCATTAAGATCCGTAATTCTAAATACAAACAATTCTTTCTCGTTATATAGAAGCATTCTTATTTGTTAGGTTCAACAAATTTGAATGTCATCTATTCGTTGGTATGCATTAAAGGTAGTTTAGAAAAAAAAAAAACAAATAATACAAATATCCAAATGTGATTACGCTGATGCACGCATATTCCTATCCTACTCATTTCGTAAAGAGTTGTCATACCTTGTTCGGTACCTATACATAAACCATCACATTAAATAAATAATATAATTTATCCAAATCACAAAAAAAGTTACTTGACCAAGATCAAGGTTACCATTTACATTATACAAATATAAATAATATAAACTTATTATGAATATTACATTAATATGCGTTTGACTTGTTGTATTGTGTTATCGCATGATGGTATGAGGTGTATGGTAAGATGATAACTTAGATTCATAGATACAAATACGAACAGCGCGGTATATTTGAATAAGAACGCTTACACATACAAATAATATGCTAACGCGTACCTAAACCTCCTATAACCATTATCCAAAAACAACGTAAGCACTAAACAATAATTCTTATAATAAATAAATTGTATTCAACTCACAGAATGTAATCAATCAACATATTTTGAAATGAAAAAAAAAATGGAAAAGAAGGTATTTTACCTGGTAGACTTTAGCAGGGGACTCAACTAACATATACTATCAGCGCACTTAAGAAGACTATTGTTATTTATTTAGATTTTTGGTTTTTTTTTTTTTTTTTGTTCTGTTAAAAGTTACACGAATGAAACTATGTCTGTTTATAGGATTGCGTATATAGCTTAATTCGAATTGCATAAAAAAATGTGATAACTCATCAATTCATCCCACTACTGACAAATATTAAACAAAAATTTAATTACATTAAATGTTATGGAGAAATGGAATTCAATTACTTTTAAATATGCTCAATATCATTCGAACGCATAATATAATTTGTTTTTAAAGAATCTTAATTGGAAATAATCATATTAATTCTTAGAATCATGATTTATCAATCAATCTTTTTTTAAGAAAATATTTTTCAGAAAACGATAAGTAGTTTTTTATAAAAAAATATATTTCAGTAAAACCTGTTAATGAGGGTGAAGCGAAAAAATGTTTATTTTTAATTTCGATCTGGAACTCGTTTTGTGGGGTTGATTGGAAGTCATTTTCAACCTTCCAAACTTCCCTTGTAAAAATAAATAACAATAATCGATTAAAAATTAGTGGAAATCGCAAAACGTATACTTATTGGAAACAATTATAACAAGACTTGCTATTGTGGCGGAGTTTATGGGGGGATGAAATCTATTTCAATCATTTACATACTTCACTTGTTTTTGATCATTAAAGTGCGGGATATTTTATCTAATTTCTCGTTACTTAATTACTCCTAACTTTAAGTTCGATTCAATTGTACTATACAAGATATTTATTTATATCATAGTGATTCTTTTTATTTATTGTGATCGAAAAAAATATTTTCAAAATAAAATTCCGCGTTCCCACAAACGTTTCATTTAAAAAGATTTCACTGTATATTGTTAAGGCTTCTTAATAATTTATTATGTATATCTAAATTATAACTACTCAACTGTGAATAAGTTTTGCATATTCTGTTTTAGTGAACGAATTAAAATATCAATTTTTATTAATGATAAAATTCAGAATGTTGTTCGTTCATTCATCCTATTTGTCAATATTTCTAATAAAGTTCAATAGTAATTTATATATACCTACCAGGGTTGAGGTCAATATTTTACTTTTTTTTTAGTATCGTCTATACAGATATCAGTACTAATTCATTAATAAATGTGTCTTTCGGTACTATCGACGATATTTTTTGATACTTCAATAAAAATATGTAAGTATAATTTCGATACAAAAGTATCGAAATCGCAATTTCAATACTAAAGTATCGAAAATTAAGAAGTATCGAAAATTGAGATTTGGAATTGGATAGTATCGGTGTTGAAAATCACAATTTCAATACTTTAATACCGATATCATTTAAAAGTATCGATACCGATACTCCGCAACCCTGATGCTGATACCTACCTAAACCAGTATAATAATTTATTCGGTATATTTGTTTTCAAATTCAATACAAATTTAGAAAAATTAAAAATCAACAATATCGAATTGTAGGCGATAACAGAAATATTTTCGTTTAGCTTAATTATTATACTATCAACAGTTTGAAATATAAATATTTAGTTGAAAATCAACTATTTAATAGCACATTATTAATTATTACCTCCTGATCTGAAGCTTAACCAATTTTACTGACACGACTACTTATTATTTATTATCTGTTCGATAAGAACCAAATAAATAAAAGAAAATAACTATTTTAGTGTAAACCAATTATTTTCGATTTTACAACAAAAGAATTTAATAAATTTACAAATGCATTGAATTTATTTCGTTCATTTATGACAGAGATCAAGCCTACTAGTAAAAAAAAAAAAAAAAAAAACATTATGATGTGCGTTGCGACATACCTAATTAAAAAAGCAAAAAAAAATATTGTAAAAAATTTTAAGGTGTTGCTGCTTCAATCAGAAAAATGCTTGAGATCACGACCACAGAGCACAACAATCACTCTTATAATCAAAAGGTGTGTCACGAAAAAAAACTAAAAAAAAAAAATAACAACAATTTTTACGATTCATATATTATTATCTACTTGGTTGAACAGGATTTGAATTGTATTGTTTTGTATTATGACATCGAAAATTGAATAAATGCGCTACATACCTTTAACTTCGTATACCTGTGCACAACAACAGTGTGTAAACTTTGGCCAGGAAATGACTACTTTTATTAATTTTATTTTCTCAATGATATACTTGTAATAAATTTATACTATTGTGGAACAAAAATTTGATGATATATATATAAATATATATATATATATATTTTCTTTTAATTTTATTGTGACACTAAAATTTTATAATATTTAATTGATATTAAATGCCTGCCTTGCACAAATAATCTAACTAAAACAATTATCAATTACACGCAGAAAGGGACTTGTACTGTATATGTAAGGACACAATCATACAATTTAATTGAATAAATGATTGTTCATTTTTCGTTTCAAATTAATATAAAAAATCGAAGTAATTAAATGAATATGATTAGCATGTTTTTAGACATTCGTTACAAATTGTATAATAGTATTATAGTAATATTATTATTTTCAAATAAATTGGCAATGGAATAGATTCATAAATAAATTACCATTGCCTATTCAAAATACATTTGTTCATTATTTAATCAAATAATATTAAATAATTTACTAATGCGAAACAAAAACTAGATAATTGAAATGTATTTTTAAAGTATGGTGAAAATTTAATTTGTTAACTTATTAAATGCATTTTGCAGTAATAATTTCTATTCTACCGATTTCAATATGAAGGTAATTTGTTGACTATGACGAGATAAGATACGATTATGAACGCTCAGCAGCAAATATATATAACACACGCAACTTCTTTTTTCATTTTTTTTTTTTTATTACGCATGGATGAGTAATTGGTATCGAAGAAGTGTCATGCTTTTGAAAATATAACCATCTTATATTTATATTACGTTATTTGAAAAACAGAAACAGAAAAATTGAGATGCTTTTTATATTTACAGAACTATTTCTTTACTCTTTTAAGAGTTGTCCGCTAAATATTATGGTTACAAAACTTTATCTATGTTATAAATTGTTACAATTCTGTATTCTAATATTTTCTTTTTTTTAGCTTAAGAATAAATAACGTAGTTATAGCGCTGCTTTAAAATTAAACGAACTATAGAGATATCAATGCACAGTACAATTACATCGTATGTATATTTTTGACACAAGGTATGAATAACATTCTTATAGTCTTATTTGCAATGTTAACATAAAAATTATTTGACTCACCTGTGGATTACCCGTCAATTTATTGGCAAATTGTATAAAATTTTGTAATTTTTGTTGCGATCTTTGAGCTTTGTCACGAAATTGCTGACATGTATCCAACTGGGTTCTGCACATTTTACATACAATTGTCGGTAAGCCGTCCGTTGGTGATACCTTAAATAAATTAATGAAAAATAAACCGTTAGTTTTTAGCAATGATAAATTAAATATTTTTAAAAATGTTTTTAAAGTTTAAAGATTTAGGCAATTCATTAGACGTTTAATGTACACATGAGGAGACATAAAGTCCGATGAGCAAGATTTATACTTATATATGAATTGTTCCGAAAGAGATCTACCTAAGCAACATTAAATTTATTTACTTAACGTAATCTTCATGTTAATATGTTTTTTTTTTCTTTTTTTTTTTGATGGTAAACAATTCACGTTAATTACGAGTAAACAATAATTCTCTACGATTTAAATATTTTATTTTTATTACTTCATTTTTGAAAATTTTTGAATAAAATCAAATATTGGTTTCAAGTATTATCACAAAAATGTAGTCGTGTACCAGCTTGTTTGTTTGTTTATTGTAAATACGTATGAGAGATATGTTTCAAAGTTTTATGGAACAGAACATACTTGAAATGGTCGAAAAGTGGTCTCAAGATGATATAAACGTTTAGAGCATTTTTTTTTTAAAATAAACAATATGACTGACAATAAGTGTTATATGTGAGTTTCCCTATTAATATTCCTGGTTCCTCTTTTATTTTCGAGAGGCGCGAACTTTTTTATTTCGACTATTATACCATTTGGTCATACACAGTACACAATTACATTTGTTCCATACCCCAAATAGGCCTTTTAGACAGTTGTCTAAATGTAATGTATATAACTTCGATATAGGCTATATGGCGTCGCTGTTCATTAGAGTCTCTTTTGTGTCTATAGACTATATATAATATATGACAGTCTAAGATAATCTATAGCCTGATAAAAATAACAAATGTCTATTAGGTGTCAGGAAAACCTCTGAACACCTTGGACAAAAAGAGTTTATAGAAGATATTTTTTTGCTATTGATACTTTACGCATTTTTCAATTATTTTGCAATAACTAGACAGTAAAGTTATTGCTGAGATAAAAGACCTACAGCTACAGCCACACAATATCATTGCATGTTGATATTGATTGCTAAGTAAAAATATATAATTTAATTATACCTATACATAAAATGACTTAAAACTGAAAAAAAAAAAAAAAAAACTTATATTAGAAGCAAAGAATAAAAAGCAATTATTTTGATTTATATAAATTGTAGGTAACTGCTATACGTACAGCGGAAAAAAAAATGCTATGAAATAAATTTTAAATTAAGTTCATGATACGGATATGTGTAATGTGTGTTATATTGTGAAATTTTCGCGCCACGAGTGAACGAATTGAAATTGGGTACTTGCAGTGTTTCACTTAAATTAATGAATAAAACAAATAAATTGCTAGTATCTGCGTATCTGATAATAAATAAATAAAATTCGTTATATCATTTTATAATGTGATATGATATAAAAAAAAAAAACAAATACTGATGAAAAATAGAAATACACTTTAATCGTATTCGAAAACACGGTACACACACATACACACACACACACACATCCACACACATTATTAAAATAGATATATATCGTATATATTAAATAAGAACTATGGTATGGTTGATACCTAAATTGTTACGTGGGCATATCAGATATCTTTTTTTTTACATAAAAATAAAATAAAAACGAAATAGTAATTAAAAATAATTGCACCACAAAGAGTTTGTATTTTTTTTTTTTTTTTTTTTATTTTAAATACGAAATATGGGATATATATTGCTATTGCTATTAACAAAATGTTTTCAAACATAAAGATATATATTTTGTACCTATACGTATACATATTATCATTTATTATCGTTTTATTAATGTGACGAAAATGCTTTAACAATACCAAAATAAAAACAATAAAAAAAAAAACCAAAAAAAAAATAACTATTTAGTTCTTCGGCAGAAGCAAGTTTGTTTTTCCGATAATAATCTGATGCTTATAGAAAGCTCTTGAAATGAACAGGGGTAGAGGATAAACGAATATTTTTATATGTAAGCAAATAATACCTAAATATCGATTATTCAATGTACAATTGGGGTTCGCATGAATTATTCAAATTAAATTAATTGATTTGAATAATTAAAGAATTATTCAATATGTACTATTGATTTTGAATATATGTCCCATTCGATAAGCTCGAAAAATATGTTCTTTTTTTTAGAATTATCTTTCATTGGCCGTTTTATTACTACGTTTTTCACTTAATTTATTATCAATGTTTTAAAAAAGCCAAAAATATACCGGTAAATATTGAAAGTAATAAACTGGAAAAGTTAGAACAGCAACTGCAGTTGAAATAAATACACTTCACTTAGTTTACTTATGCAGTTTTCATTCGCTCGTGAGCGACTACGTGAAAAATAAACTTGAAGAGAAATTTCAGGGAATAATATAATAAAATCTTGCAGGGCCTCGAATTGCGACATTATAAGCTTTTTGGTGAGGAGTTATTCATAAATAAAGTCCAACATTTTTAGTTTTGTCTTTGACCCCCCGTACCACTTGTCTGTTTATGCTTGATTTAATATACTACCTGTGGTTGACGTCCAAAATATTTAAAAAAAAAAAAAATATATAAAAAATTTAAAATATCGTGTGATTTTTGTCAGTTTTACAAACTGAAAGGAAAATTTGAATTTCGTATGGCTCTTCAATGATCCCTCACTGGACTTAAATTATTGAATATAAAAAAGAAACTCTGATCTTAATCTTATAGATTTTCTGGGGACGCTGCATTCAATCAGTGGCAACAATTTCTCTAAGACATAATATGGGTCCATTTTGTTTATATAATTTCATTATCGTAACGAACTTTAAAATTTAAGATATATATAAAAAATACTCTATTTATAAATATTATATATAATTATGTATAATTTTAATTATCGTTCGAAAAAAAAAAAGAAGAAGTAATTTGAATCTTAACTCTCTTCATGATTTAAATGTGTATATATTTTTTTTTCTTCTTTTTTTTTCGTTTATTTCTCGATGCGTTAAAAACTATCTATATAATGCGTCATATTTTTAACTAATTATTAGTATTTTATCTATAAATAAAAAATGAACTCGTAAATTTTAATTTTAGAACCACTTTCAAAACAAAGCGTTTAAACTGAATTGCTTTAATTTTTTTTTATCTCTTGAATATATTATAATTATATCTATGTGGAAAAAAACGCTAAAAAAAAACGAGATTAAAATCCAAAATATACCTAATTTAAAAAATATGTAAATTTGTTGTATTGAATATACCTACACCACTTTTTTTTTCTTATCTTGCTAATTTTAATCACATTTGTGTGTTT
>JAABKK020013422.1:20430-43624 GCA_011634745.2 Catotricha subobsoleta
TGTGTGTATGTGTTATATATATATTTTCACTATCTTAACAATAAACCTATGAATATTTATATATTTATATAGTTGTTGTTTAAATATTGCTTTAATTTCAAATTGATCTGCAGATTCACACAGTGTCAATATGAAGCATATACAACATAATATATGCAAGCTGTTGTTGATTTAGAAATAAAATGGATAGAATTGCAATAATGAATAAATAAAAAAGAAAATTATGCTTTTATAAAATAAATAAATATAATATTGTAATAAAGGTAGCCAGAATAGCATTTTTTTATTTTTTTTATGCAAAATTAACAATAAATATCAAGATTTGTTTAAATCACATAATTTAATTCTATTGATAGTTCTTTCTATAATAGTTTTGAAGAATGGCAACTTTGGAAATTATCGTGCAAAAATGTTGTAGTCATATCTCAGTTTTTTTTTTCTTTTTTTTTATCACACTAATCAGAATTATCATTCTATTTTCGTTAACTATTTCTATGATATCATTTAAATAACATTGCAAACTAAACCATTAAAAATATTGCGCATGTAAGCAAATACAAATATCGATAGTCTATATGCATAATAAAACATAGTTAATCTTAATCTATATTATATACATAAAATATTCCAAATTTTTCTCTTTAAATATGAAAATATACAATTATATAGAAAAAAAAAATCAATGAACTCTATAATGAATTCATAATATATGTATTTATTATCAATGTGACATGAAATGGTATTTATTATGTACTTAATTTGTACTGTGATAAATTCCAGGGATGGATTTTTTTTAATAAAAATAGTTTTGTGTTTTTATTGAATATAATATTTACAATACATTTTTTTTTGAGAAAATATTCATATGTTTTTCGATGCATTTAATTTTAAATACAAGTTCATGTAGTAAGTACTACAAAATGTAAAGTAAATTTAAAAAAAAAAAGAAAGCATTTTCTGCATCCCTGTAAATACTAAAGAACACTATTTATATATTATGATCTTGTTTAGTTTGATAAGCGTATTTATACTATTTATATTAATGTATATTATGCTGGCTAACTACTAATAGTAGATGTCCCAATGGGCAAGTAAACCCTGGTTTAATTACAATTAGAGATAAATTTTGTATACAAATGTAATAAATTCCTTTCAAGGATTTTAGAGATAGCTGATTACTTATTATAACCAGCATTATAAATGAATTTGAAAATAGTAAATTTAATTAATCTGTAGAGATAACAACGTACTCTTTAAATTTTATGGGAATTCAGTTCTAAGGGTTGGCTCCTTGCAAAATATTTTAAGTATTCGAGTGTGAAGTCAAGAAAGCAACGGTTCCTCAATTAAACATTTTCTAATACATAATAATTATTTGACATTTGTGTTATAATGTTTTCTTTTTTTGTCGTATTTGCTTACAACAACCTTACAGAACGTTACAAAACCTTACGTAATTGTGTTTGTAAGTTTGTTACTTAACACATATTCATAAGATTTACGTTTCTGCAATTATATTGTACATGATTTATATCGAAACTGTAGAAATATAACCAATTAATGTTTTTCAGTCCATACACGGGGCAATGCAGTTTACCCAGTGATCTACACTCTTCTACAATTTTCGAAAATAATATTTTAATAAGTAATAAATATATTAACGAACGTATAAACCATAAACTAGCAGTTTGGATATACTTTGCTCAATATTACGTTGAATACAAATTTTATGTAGCTCATTTTCT
Organism: Catotricha subobsoleta; assembly: GCA_011634745.2. Classification (NCBI taxonomy): domain Eukaryota; kingdom Metazoa; phylum Arthropoda; class Insecta; order Diptera; family Cecidomyiidae; genus Catotricha; species Catotricha subobsoleta. The sequence goes on from JAABKK020013422.1 coordinate 22,176, forward strand.
CAATTTTAATTTTAAGTAAAAAATAATATTAGCAACTCATGCCTAATGTATAACCAGCATCAGCAAAACTTACATTCATAACTGAGGAACCATTTATTATTAAAATTATTTGCGTAAATGTACGATATAGGATTAAATATATCGCAATCAGCAACAACAAACAAAAAAAAAAACTTTCTTTTTTTTTTTTTTTATTCAACTAAATTGATCGCGTTGTACTGCTGCTGACTCGAAATAAACAAACTTGCATGTCATAATAATCACAGGCGTTTTATACATAATTTTGTACAACACACAACATAAATAAGTGTTTTCGCCTATAGTCGTTATCAACGTGAATTGATCTTCTTTTCTATTAAACAAATTTTTACTTTAATCTTTTCGACTATGAGCTGTGACTGTGAGACGGTCTGACTTCGTTTGCACAACTACATATCTATTTATAATATTAATTATATCCAAGATACAACTTTTAAAATTATTATATTTTAAAAAGCATCAAATAATAATTTTCTATTTCGTGTCCTAAATTCAATTGGTTGTATTTCATTTCGAGTGCCGAGTACCCACATTTATTTATTTGTATATTGCGTTCATTTTGTATGATTTTATATCTCTTATCACCCTGTCAATTAACTACAATATGAGATATATTTAAGTAACTTTCTCGCTATGAGATCATACCATACTTATTCGCAAATCATGTACCTAACTTGCAAACTATATATAAATACCTCTACCATTTAGTCATTTACCATACAATATATGTATACATACAATATGGCTGGCTTTGAGTGCGCGACCTACGCGTTTACTTCAATAATAAACGCAATAATACAACACGAATAATATAATATAATATTAAAATAGTAGAGGTACCTACACCACGTCGTACACGGTAAAATTGGTTTAGTAAAATCTCTTGTTCGGTTTATATACAAATGGATTTTGTTTTAGGTTTTTTTTTTATTCTTAAACTGATTTTAATATTGAGACAGCATATTAAATCAAATTCAATTTGGAGTACAGACCTAAACCCATTCTTCTTTTCTTTTGTTTTGTTTTGTTTTTTTTTTTTGTTTTTAAGTTTATGATCAAGATGAAGCAAATCCAAATATTCTTTTCTATCTATCATCTACACACAATGACAGTAAGTTTATATAGCTATACGAACTACCTCTATAACAAAAAAAAAAGAAGACTATTATCTATAAATACCAATAAAGGAATCAACGACAACACGATTTGAAAAATTAACATTATTGACTAAATATTGTTTTCATGTTACGCTGTATTTGATTTTACGTCCTACTTAATTTTATTAAAAGAAGTCAGCTGCAATTTGCTTTAGTGCGTCTTAGAATACATATTTGTAAAATGTCAAAAAAGATAAAAAAAATAATAAAAAAAACACCAACAACAAATCTGCAGAACATTTTTGTTTGCATAGGAAAATTTCGAATTTAGATAAAGAATGTTTTGAAGATTCAATTTTTTTTAAGTTATTTTTTTTTTTTTTACTTTTTTCTATTATACATACGAGATGCGATCATCACCGATATTGTACTTTTATGGATTTTATATGTCGTCTAATCAAAAGCAATTTATGAGTTTTAGTCGTAAAAAGATTTAATCATTAGTGAAAAATTTAATATAATTCATCAAGGTTTGAGCTGAACACTGAACAGACTATTATTAATAAAATTTGAATTGTATTTCTGAATAACAAATTGTTTTACATTTTCGATGCCATATTAAATATCAGGCTATAAGATTTATATAAATCATGTCTTATCGTGTAAGTAATGTAGAAATATATATGTATACCTTTACATATATAGAAAAAAAATTATATTGCAAGCATAATTAATAATGAAACCGAACCAAGTTCTACATTTTCGTCAAATAAATTATTTCATATTTATGTGACTTAATGATAATGAAATTAAAAAAAAAAAAATAAAGCAAATAATTATACATTATTGTAGTTTATGCTAGTAATGACGTGTTTATGACAAAGGTATAACTTTTTAAGATTATCAATTTATTCGAAAAAGGCTATAATTTTATGTAGAAACAGACATACAGACATCCGAATCAAACTCAGTATACTACACATAGCGATACATGGAATGTATAAATATGCAGGGCAAATGCACGATAATGTGTAATTTAGTTAAAAACATTTGAAGCGCTATGCTGCATCATTGTGACATACTATACAGTATACATGTTTAATGGGATGGTGCAAATCGCACCATATTTTTTTTTTTTTTAGATATAGCATGTCATAATGGTGGAGCATACAGTGCTCCTGAAATCAAAAGAGGTATAAAGCTAGCTAACCCATCGTTTAAATTCTGTGAAAAAAATCTTTCCTAATCGGCGCCAAAAAGCTCTGTAGCTCTTTATTTATTTATTAAAATAATGTGACAGTATGTAACATCAATTATCATTCTCCGCCTGATAGACGTATATTATATGTTACTACGCCTGGGATTTTCATCTGCTAGAATTAGAAGTAACAATGCCTGGGACTTTAAATGTGATAAATGATATTATGCTGGCCTTATACAGCCCATACCGCTCCCTACCTAATTTAATTTTATATACTTTTACAATGTTTTTGATTTCCTAACAAATTCTTATATTATACATATTCTCCATTGGGTCCAGAGCTATTAACTATCCAAAAATAACCTTTCATTCCGTACATTAAACATTATCAAACTCTTCTTTATACGGGCTATCGGCCAGAACTCAAAATCTAAAATCTAAAAATCTAAATTATAGATTACATGAAATAAATGAAAAAAATATTTAATTGGTGCGTATCAATATCGGTTAGGTACGTTAATGAAATTAACAGAACTTAAATAATTTCTTCTTTTTTTCCCTAATCATATCCTTATTTATCGAATTTGAAAATGTTGTAAAAATCGATTTTTCCAGATTAAAAATAATTATTCCATATCTCGTCGATCTTTAATTTTTGATACTATCAAAATAACTGAAAACATTTTTTAAAAAAATAAGAAATAAATGTTTTTGACATGTGAATTGTAATACAAATATTACATATATAAAATAGATAATAGAGCCTCTATATCCCATATATCTGACGCATTAAAGTAGTTTTCTTATATGGAATAACACTTGAGTATTCTATTGAAGAAAAAAAAAATAATATTGTGTTGGTTGCATAGATTTTAGATATACATTTATAAATTCATAAAGTATAAAACTTCTTCTATAAAACCATCTTAATATATATATATTTCTTTCTTTCTTTAATAACATTTGATACACACAACCGTGAAAATATTACATTAGATGAGTATATAAATAAAATCTATGTACATATACAGCATATATTATATACTTATCGACATCATCACATCACCGACATCATCGCCACATAGTCGTATTATATTGTAATTGTAAAAACCTAAATACAATAAAATATTGTGTGTTACGAATTTGATCACGGCGCAGCGCACACCATTTCGTCATCATATATCATACTTCAACAATAAACTATCCACATTCAACATATAAAACTTCATAATTTTTTTTTTTTTTTAGTTTATTTTATTTTTTATTTTATTTTTTTTGTAGATAATCTGATGCCGATCCTATATAGAGGTAGGTACTAGATACTGGTACTGGTTTTATATTTGTGAGACAATGATTCATACATTTTTTTTTCTTCTTTTTATTCAATTCAATGTAATTGTAATTGTAATGGTATTAGTTTTGGTTACATATATTCAAACTCACTAACTTACGTGTATTAAGATAAAATGATAAAAGATTAATACACTCTAAAAAAAAAAAAAAACAACTAACGATTCGATTAAATTTAAATAATTTCACATGATATTTGTTTTTAGTAGATTAAGCAAATATCATACAAATGATTCGGTACTAAAATATGGCCAATATTGACAGTGTATATGGGTAAATGTATAAGTATTAATGTGAGTATTTCTTAATTTAAATTATTTATCTAACTTAATATAGAGCTATATATAAATTATGGATAAATATAAAGTGTTACTCAGAAAAACCATGAAAGCGATTTATTATGATTATAATGATATTTATTCAAATATATATTATTAAAATACGCGTCGAGTTAACTTTATATGGCTTTAGTAAATTCAATTTAAATATATTTCAATTTGATTTTAAATGTGGTTGTTGTGAAACAAAAAAAAAAAAAAATAGCAGCAAATAAATAAATAAAAAACGATTTTCTTGCGATACTTTAAATGTAATAATTTATTTTTAATCACCACACCAAATGAACAATGCTCCAATAATGATAGTAATTGAAATAAAAATTAGGAATAAAAAAAAAAAATTGAAAAATAATTAATAAGTTTAACCTTTATCCTTTCTAAATTTTTATGAACTTAATAAGTGTTGATGGTTAATCGTATATATTACAAATAGGTACTGATATTTTTTGAGAAAAGTATGAAAAAATAAATATGATGATTAATTATTATAATATTGTAACTAAGTACCCCGGCACCCCTGACTTATGGTATGTCAATCCCTAATATTAAAGACCATTACATAAAAATTAATGATACAATGGACCAAGTGAATTAAAATAAAGCATTTGCTTTCAAGTATAAGCATTTGCTATAAGAATTTACTTCAAACTTAGTGAATAACCTTTTGCTTTTACTTACAAGTAAATACTAGAAAATGTTAGTATTTGTTTGATAGTTTTCCGAGTATTTACTTCATTTTTGAGAAACTTTAATAAAACTTTGAAAAAAATTAAGTATTTGGTTTTTAAATTTTTTTTTGCAAGTTTTTTAATTATTTTTTTGTAATCTATTGGTAGCTTGTTTAGTGATAAAAGCATTTACTACCTTTTTTACAATCTGCTATTTAGCATTAACTACCAAGCAATTACTTAATATTTTTATTCAATAAAATTCTAGCAAATGCTCGAAAAACTACAAGTAAAAGCTTCTTCTACACTTTATTCATTTGGCCCCAATATATTGTCTAGATGCAAAAGAAACACTCTCCTCTCCAGTGTTACAACTATTGTTCTCGAAAGGGAAACAAATCATTTTACGTCGATTGATACAATCAATATCCCGATCGATCCAGGTATTTTTAATCTACAGCCATTCAATTTTTTTTTTACCTCTTTCTATGTACATAATTAGAATTTTTTTGGGTGAAATCAATCTAAATCGACATATTTAGGCTCAAACATGAAATCTCGCAAAATGTTCTCGATTGTCCTCTACATTAAGTTTTCAGAAGTTCTATATTCCACTTCCACTCTATCTCATACATTATTGTTCATCTATAGAAGATTTTATCATGTTGAATATTTATCTTGAGGATTGAAATAACTTCTAAAAGGTCGATCATGCAATTATGAGATGTACGTATGTAAGTAATTATCATGAGGTTTTATCTTGAGAATTAGATTAACTTCTAAAATATTGATCGTACAGAAAAATTGTATATGCATTTACTTCTGCTTGTGACGTAATTCTGTTCCATAAAACTTATAATTGCATGATCGACCTTTTAGAATTTATTTCAGTCCTCAAGATAAATAATTCAGCACGATAAAATTGTAGTGTGATAACGATATTAGTGTATTACGGTTTTCCATAATGAATTCATGCAAATTAATTTCACTAGAGATCCATTCTGAAAGCATATTGGTTTTTGTATAGATTGATACTATTTGTGTTAGTAATCAAAATATGACATTCAATAAAACACAGACAAATTATTCAACGTACCTAATTCAAGTAATACAACAGGTTGGTTTCTGAATTAGGAGTTTCCACCTTACGATATTCTAATTTTCATCACATTAAATTTTTTTGATTAGTTTTAATTCTTCAATTTAAATTTTATTTCGTGAGTATTTTTTCATAAAAATAAGAAATTATCTAAAATGTAAACCAAATAATTTGAATGAAATGAATAATAATGGTTAATTTAATACTTTGTTATATTATTCAAATTTGAAAACCAAATACTAGAAACAACATAAAATTAGTTAAATTATTATTATATTTTTAGTCGATCAAAATAATAAATGAGAAAAAAAAAATGTAACCAAATAATAACAATAACTTTCTTTCGATTATTTCATTACTACTTATTAAAACATATATAGATAGATACGTATATGAATTTTTCTTACTCGCAATTTGAGTTGATACTAGAATGGAACTGGTTAAGGTTGGGTAATGGTTGAGTGTATATACGATTTAAGATAATTATCTACATTACGAACGCAGGTAAAAAAAAAAAAAAATAGCAATTCCTATTAATAAAATAACACAACAATTGAAGAGAAATTTTTTTTCTTGTGCCAATTTTAGCGATTCAATCAAAATACAAGCTGAATTGAGCAAACGTAAAGTTTAAAAAAAAAAAAATCTTTAGTTCAAGTTTATATCTCGCAAATCTTCAAATTTAAATTTTACGATTTATTTTTTATTTTTACTATTTATATAAATAATAAAATGTCTACTTAAGTTTAGGACTTCTAATAATATTTGTTTCTTCACATTTTTTTTTCTTTCTATATATATAAATATATAAATATTATTTATATATATAAATTATTTTTGTAATAGACATATTAGACATAAGTCCGTAACTTCCATTCTACCTGATTGTATACGAAATTATTATTGTAACGCAATGCATGTACTGAAATTACTCTACTTTTATCTGATCCGGAAATACTTATTATATAAACCAAAAAATTTACGTCTACCTCTCTCTCAATCGAATTAAATTTATAAATAATGATAATAATTGAAAACAATAATAAACAGATAAGGTGAAATCTGTTTTGAAGTGATTGAAAAAGATTAGTTGCAGATACTGTGCAATCGTGTTTTGTGTGTAGAAAATTGCGCATTGTGTTGTAAGAGAATTAATTTTTTTTTTTTATTTTTGTCGGTCCGAATTTAATTCAATTAATTATTAACGAATATTGTAACTCATGTGCTTTTACACTAGAATCTACTATTTTTCGAAATATCGAGACTTGACATTTTACATACTTTTATTTTTAGCAACAAAACGTTTTACAGATAACATTTTTAGAATCTAATTTTAAAATGACGTATGCGCCAAAATTGAAATTTCAACTGTTTACTGTCTTTTATCGTTTCCTCCTGTTTGTTAAGATTTGCCCATTCCAATAATTATTTTTCGAAGATAATTTCAGAAAGGCGATAAAATGAATGATGTATGTTGGTTTTCTATGATATGGCACCTAGGCTGGGAATACTATGCTTGCATTTATTTCAATTTTGGTTGATATCTCAAGAAACTTTAAGCATTTTGGAGCTATGCTCTTTCCAAATCCCATACACATTTGTATACACTGCTATATCACTTACCGTTCTTGAGATGCCTATTAACCAAAAGCAAAATTAAGGCAAAAATAAGATCTAACCCTGCGTTTCTGTGGCACTAATTATTAAGTACGATTTCAGAAATAAAACGTTTCTCAATGGCTTGGCGCATACGTCTCTATGATACGGAAGTATTCGATATGCGCAAATATATGAAATTAGAATTAGTTATATATGCGTCTAACGATTAAAAAAACGTTAACGATAAATAAAAATTAGTTACTTAATGTCCAATTTAAAATGCGCAAATCTCCTTTTCCACTTTTTCATTGTCTACATAAATAATAATTAATTAACACTTTTAGAGAGCTGTTGCAGCTATTGTATTGTACTTACATATACAATTTGATATTTCCTTCTGTTTAGTGTGGCGTTTTTTTTTTTTTTTATTTCAAGTTAATTTTTAAGGTGATTCGTTCATAATTATTTATTGACATTTATATAACGTATACCGCAGTTCACAATTGTTACCTATTTCAATATTTTTTTATTGAAACTTCTTTTGAGTATGGGCTTGTATGTATATGTATTTGCTTGTTGTTGTTGTTGTGTTGTTTATATTGTTGTTGTTGCCGTTTTGTGTTGTATTTTCTCATACCTTAATTATTGCATTGTTTTGCTTTATATTATGTATTATGTTTCATCTTCTCTTTGTTAAATAAGAAACATTCATAAGCATAACGAAAGTCAAAAACGGAACAGAATTATTATTAAATTGAGATAGATAGCTATTTGTTGAAGATTACTTTTATAGGTGCGGGTGGGTGGTAGGTAGATGTACATAATAAGAAATCTTCATTTTGATTAAGAGCGTTTCGAAATTTTCGGTTCGTAATGTTCAGTTTATTTATTTATTTATTTATGTACATATATTTTTTTTTTATTATTATTTTAATTGCGCGAAAAACGTTTGCAATAGAAACTAATCTGTAGATAATTTTAAAATGGCAATAAGTTACTCTTACACTCTTACACGTAAACAGATTACTAGTCTGTAAAAAAAATAAAAAATATTTATTGCTAAATTACTTATTGCGAAATTGAGTTTGATGTAATGAATTTTGTTTATAGTAATGAATTTGTGATATTGGTAATGTACATACAATCGGTTTTTACACTAACACGGTCATATTCTTCAACAATATAATGAATACATGTAACATATGTAATGTACTTACTTATGGTCTCTGATGTTTGGACATGATGTTAATTATTGCATGATTGTAATTTCTTGAGATAAATAATTTTGTAATATAATCAGATTCTTTTCAATTGCACACATACATTTGTTTAGTTTTACGTTAGGAGAGTTTCGAGTTATCATTTATTGAACATGTATTGGTATGAATATTTCCTGTCCAACTGTTAAGACGATGAATGTATTCTGTTTTTCAATCGTTATAAGTAATTAATAAAATATAAATATCATATAGATCTACACCGTAACCAATACAAAGTCACTTTTATTGGTATTGCAAGTATGTTTCCACATCAAATCACATCATACGCGTCGCGTACCAAATTGTATATAATTCATATTAACCGTAGAATTTTCAATGTTGGTGGTTTTATGTTATTTACGAAATATTAAATTATATCATTAAATGAATCCAGTTGAAATTTAATTTCTGATTGCATTAAAGCAAACACATATACAACCCTGTCGAAAAATGCGAAATTTGTTTGTGCAATTTAATTATGTTACTTATTTATAACCATCATGAAATCTTAGTGCTGGCCAAACGCAGGTAGTAACAATAAAACTGATTCATAGAAAAAAAAAAGGTCAATCTTATAATAAACTATCGAAACAAACGAAATATATACAATACATATATAATATATATGTTAATGATTTGTTTTATCATACTCTACGATTATAACACATTTTCCATTCGCTTTAAATTATGACACACGGGGTAGAATTTTGTGCCCACACAAAACCTATTGTATAATATTAATGAAAAAACTGAATCAGATTTAAAATTTAATCTATTTCAAATTATTTTCAATCAATATTAGAAATTGAAAGTTCGATTTCAATAGACAAATAACAGTTTTTAAATTAAAAAATTGTAAGCAGTTTAGTTTCTTCATCAAAATTAATATTGAACTTGTTATATAATGCAATGCTTACACAATTCGTAGTAACCATTTAGAAGAGTGAAAAAAACCATTCGTTTACGTGTTAGTGGGTAAGTTATTTGTAAATCAATTAACAATATTAGAACATAAAACAATTTTCAACTATATTGTTTTAGTTCTGATAAAAAATTGAATGAGAGAACAAAATAAATAATACTTTTTTAATAAATATGAAAATTTAAAAAAAAATGCATGTAAATTTTTATATAAAATTAAGGAGCTTAAAGCTCTGAACAGCAATTAATATTCTTTTCATATTGACCTTCGATCGGTGGATTGGAATTTTGTATGATATATTAATGTTTTAGTGATCAGTGGATAAGGTTTGCTTTGAAAAAATGTAACCACCAAAAGAAGAATGCAAATCTACCATTATTTAAATTATTATTAAATACCTAACTAAAAAAAACGAACAAAAAAAATTAAAGACAACAAAAACTTACAAACTAAAAGTGTTTAACGTTTTTTCTTTTTAAAAAGCTAATTACTGATAAGTATAAATATAAGACTAAAATTTATTCTAGCAGTAAAAATTATACGAATGAGACGATATGACTGCAAAGCAGCAAATAAATTTGTTGTTGCTGAAAAAAAATAAAAAAAATATGAGATAGAATTTGAAACATATTAGACTTTATTGTTTCTCATTATGTATATTGAATGCAAAACGCTTTATCAGCAAAAAAAAAAATATTCAGCATATAACAGAAAAAGAAATTGAACAGAATATTGTTATTTATTCATCATTTAAAAAATGCAGATACGAGGGCTCGTCAACAAGGATTTTAAATTGATAATTGTCGATAGGATCTTATCTACATTTCCGTGGCAAGCGATTTATCTACATACGCTCTCCTATGCAATAAGGATCAAAATTGCTTAGCATAGAATTGTAGATAGATCCTATTGCCATTAAGCCATCGATTTCAATGAAGATATAAGACTGATCAAATATTTATGTTAAGCAATTATCTATTTAAAAACGAAGTATAAGCCGTCACAGCGCAATTATAATTAATTTTAAATTAAAATATGTTTCAATATTAGCAAATATTATTCGAACACTACTGGAAAGACGGTATACTTTCCAAGCTATATACAAAAGTATACTTTATAAATTAAACATTGGAACAACTCCATATACTATCCAACATATACTATTATTTAAAATATACTTAATATGGTGTAATTCGCATTCTTCACAATATACCATAGGAAGTCTATTTTTTATATGTGTTCGAATGTTTCCTTTAGAATACTTTTGTATACTTTAGAAGGTATATCGTTCCACTAGAGAAAGTATAGGATTTGAATAAACACGAAGTAATTATCAAAATGTGGAACTATTATTAATTAGTATAGATGAGAGACGTCAATTTAATAAATTAGGTGTTTAGAAATAAATAGGTAATTTAAATTCTCAACCATCTCATTAAAGTTGTGTATCTAACTAAACCAAAACCTTCATACCTACTAAAATATGTGATGACCTCCTTGTAATTCTCTGAATTCATTCATTTCCGAAACCATTATATGTAACAGTGAAAGAAAGAAAAAAAAAATTGTTCAGGATACGAATTAAAACAGCATCCATAAAAATAATGATCAAAAATAAATTTAATAAATTATAAATAATAATAATTACAAATAAAAAGTAACAATCATTAAGACTACAGCAAGATCCAATAAGCCTCATATTTAATATTAAGTACATTTGGTAACAAATGGTAAATTGATCAAGACCAGAAAAATTATACGCCATTTTTTTTTTTTTTTTTTATAATTATTCGAACATTATGTTTGGTATATCTGCTAATATACTTATTATCATTACCAAAATCATTTTTTTTTTTTTTTTTGCTTTGCGATAATGAATTAATTATATTCAACAAAGATATTTCTTCAATGTGTTACATAAGAAAAAAATAAATAATAATAATAATGCTGATATTGTTTGCCGTATTCGTATAAAAGTACCAACAAAATACCTACATGGAAGTGATTTGTGGTAAATAAGAGAGATTTTTTTTTCTTCATTGCTTTTAATTTTAATATGACTCATATAATTAATAGTTTTATTCATATAAATATTGCCTGGGCTGTAATATAGAAAAATAAAAATAAATATGAAAACATAATCATAATAATTTATAATCGAGTTTCTAATTTTTTGACTTTGCGTTTGCACTATATATTTTATTTGAGAAGACAAACAAAACAAAACTAAAAAAAAAAAAATTTTTTGCTGTTACCGAGATAATATTTTAACCGCTGGAGCAGTCGAACACAAATATCATTAAAAGTTAAAGACATGACAAAAAAAGACAAAAATCCATACAGACAGACTCAAGATAAATAATGTACGTACCACCAAAAACCAACCACACCAATCAGAAGATATATAGGTATATGTATAACGAAATATGAATTATGAGAAAAAGGTACAACTACAACTCAGCAAACATAAATATTTCTGTGTAGAGTATGAGTACAGCTTGAAAATAAAAAAAAGAATAATAAAATCAAAATTTAAAAAAAAAAAAAAAATAATACTTAATAATAAAAGCAAATGTGAAGTGTTTGCTATATTTTAAAGTTATGTCCGCGCATTTACATTTTTCAAATACACACAAAACATAAATTAGTACTTTCCAAAAATGATTATTTAAAGTTCAATCACTAAATTATATTATCGAAAGAAAATAATTGTAATTAGGCTACGTAGATTTATAATGTGTTCGCAAGCGAAAAAAAAAATTAGCTTAAGTGTAATCATTTATTATTAAAAATTTCCGGATCTTTTTTTTTTTTTTTTCGGTTATATGATTTTGTGTTCGTCCCCACAAGCAAGATAGCAATTCTGTTCGCTTTCAAATTATGTGAAAATAAAATCATTTATATTATGCAATAAGTTTTGAATTGAATTATGGCGAATTTCAATGAATTGATATTAAAATGAATTTAATGATAGAATTTTTTTTAGGTAAATTGCTATTTGTCAAAATATTTTTAAAACTCTAGTAATTAAGAGAGGAATTTGGAATTTATATAAGATATATGCAGTAGAGTGGCTGACTGTTCAGGTCTTTTGCATATTAGATACTTTTGAATTCCCTCTAATGTGTAATTTCGGGTTAACTCATTTCTAAGAGGTTGATATCAGAGCTTTTGATAGCGTACAATATGGAGAGCTCATATGTCAGGAATAAAATCCAAAGACCGTAGCTCTCTCGTATTCTTAAGCCTGAAGAGTCCTGTCACTGCAGCTATTGGATAGAATAATACAGCACTCCGATTTTACAAAGCCCGGTTGGTCATGGGTGATATCTCTGTGCGACGTTCAGATTAGAAGTTATTCAAAATGCGATAAAATGTCCGGGAAGTCACAAAAAATTACCAAAAAAAAAAAACATCAGTTACAATTTAAAAAGGTTAAAACAAAAATCAATGAAGATAAAAAAAAAAGTGAAAAATATCTAACAATGTGTTCAACTAACGCAAACATATCTTTAATTTTATTAAATCGGTGAATAAACTGTGGTGTAAATAATAAGCTTGTCTTATTGTTTGTGGGACCATTATATACTCGTGATTTGATTCTTCATATTCGTTTCGATATATTTTGTTTTTATTGTTGTTGACTAAAGTCTTTTGTTTAAAAAGATTTATTATTAAACTGAACTTTTTAAAATTGTATTTCTAGTTCTGAATAGTTTTGTTTGTTAGAAAATACAACTGGTTTACACAACATATTTGGTCGTGTGTTGATTTTGTGAATATTTACGTATGTGTTCGTAATCAATGTTGTAATTTTGCGGATATATGCTTAAAAGAGAAAATCGTTTTTATTTCTTTTTTTTTTTTTTGTATTTTAGATCGCTCTGCATGTACTTTGTATAATTTGTATGTACGAGTACGAACCTAATTGTTATACGTATATTAAAAAATTAAATTCAAAATATTATTAAGAGTTGCGCTATTATAATAATTTTCATAATATTTTAATTAAACAATCAACTATTTGTGATGATGATAAAGTTCGAAAATACAGTTTCTATTTTTTTCTTTTTTTTTTTTTTTAATATTGAAGAGTTTGAGTCAGATTTTTTGTTTTTTGCTTTTTTTTTGAAGTAGTCATCATTAAACCTTTTGCATTGCGATCGGTGTAAAATAAGGAGAACTGAATTTACAGAAATTGAGAAAATACCATTTAAACTCAAATGAAATGAAAGCAATAAACGTAATTCGAATATTGAAGCATGATCTCTAGAATAATTTACGACAATAAAATTAACGAGTTATTCTGGAAGATCGTCGAAATCATCATTCATCAATCTGATTTATTGACTTTTTAAAGCTTTAGGACCTATTACAGTTACAAAAATTATCTTTACTTATAATTTATGATCAGTTTTTTTTTCTTCTTTTTTTCTGTAACAATCGAAATATTTATTGGGTATCATTACTTTCAAGATATCGTGCGGCTGCATTGATGAAAGTCCAATATTATAAATGATATGTAAATGAGCAAAAGAAATCATTAAAAAAAAAAATGAAGAAAAAAAAACTTACCTTGATCATGGATAGACTATATAGACATAAGGAGGACAGATGACATATTGATCTTTTTTTCTTTTTTTGTTTGACTCGTGTGATTATACTATGACTCATCTTTATGATCGCGTTATTTTTTTAACATTTGTTTTTTTTTTTTCTTAATTTTTAATATCTTTACGTGTTATCAATTTGCATATTGCAAGAATAAATTAAGAGAAAAAAGCACTCAATTAAAGCAAAAATAATATAAAAATAAAACAAACAAAAACAAAAAAAAAAGTATTAAAAAAAAAATTGAAAACTTGTTTTGTGGGTTGTCAGTAAATAAACTCAAAGCAGCAAAAGCATCGCCACAAAGGCTTAACTATTTCGTTCACACAAAAAAAACAAAAAAAAAAAAAATCATACATACAAAGAAAACGTATATATATAAATTTTGTGATGACGCTAATTCACAATTATAAACGCTTATAAATTGGAGGAGATATTTTTAGAGCTATTCATAGATAATTTAATATTGGATAAAATACCTAAGGTTCAGCGAAGAAAAAAAAAACAGAAGAAAAAAGCGAAATAACAAAAAAAAAAAAAAAAATGACGAATAAATAAAATTACACAATCGTAAATAAAAAAAAATATGTTAATTTCGATAAATTTTATTTCACAATTTCGGATAAAACAACAATAAAAACTAATATCACAAATAGACTAAAATGATTATAAATTTATTTCTAGAATATTATCAATACATTTTGGAAATAGGTGAATGTGACGATATTAATGGAAATTTGCTATAATTTCGTAGTAAACATTTTTAATTAATTGGTTGTATTCGAATTAATTTTTGTGCTATCAGTTCGTTTAAATAGTATTATGATATCATATTTAATAATTATATAATTAATTTTATATTATGACGGAGGTTTGATGTGTAATTCAGAAAGTCAATAGAATTTTATGAGTATATTTTTCCGTAGAATTATCAGTAAAGTGTGCAGAAAAGTGAAGTGAATTTACCAATAAATTTGTACAATGCTTCGTTTTTGTGGACAAAAAAATTCTACCAAAGTTTATATTCTTTAAATTTTGCTAATCTAATCACTTCACAAGTGAATAATAAAATAAAATCGATTCATTTAATCTAGATATCCGATATATGGATAATAGTAAAACAAATTGCGAATCCAAAGCATTTTTTTTTCTTCTTTTTAATGTGAAGCAAACAAATCTTTTTGTATACTGAAATATACACAAATCAGTATCGCCAATTTCTATGATTTTTACATCTGCTTCTGCATAAATACTAAATAAATTTACTTTAAATATGTACCGAATTAATCAGTACAGTGGACAGACGCAGATGGACACATTTTTTTTTTGACGTTTCATTATCAAGAATATGATTCAATATAAACATATTCAGATAACATTAAATTTAAATAAAACTGGACTGGATTAAACGTTCCCTATGTGTGCACACAGTCCATACAAATGTCTAATAGATATCGAGACTGCTTTATTCATGAGCATCAATTAAAAGGTTAAATTTATTTAACGTTCAATACAATATCTTTATCCTTCTTCTGATGACATATAAAATATTTATAAGAAAACAATAAATGGAACAGAGACCAACCAAAATACAGCCCATACCTTCAACCGGGGTAACTAGAAACAATTTTGATTTTCAAAAGAAGATTGAAAGCTTTCGAAAAGTATTATTTTTTTTTTCATATGTTGTTTGTTTAATAATAAATTAATTTTTGGGTCGAGTGCAGATTAAAACAATAAAACGAGATGCGGTTTTATTTATTTTAATCCTAACTATTTTTTTTATTTTAAAAACTGAGTTATTTTCATAGAAATAAAAATGAGGTAATCAGAAACATTTTTATGTGTGTGAGCCGATAACAGGTAAACTATAATAGTTAAAGACTCAAGGTGTTCTACAATACTATTAAGGTGTTCAAATCACATTATTTCGTAAGGTAAAAGATAAGAAGAATCTAAATTTGGTTGGATTTTATGTCCCAAGACCCGCATTTTAATTATTGCGAATAATTTTTAATCGAGAGGAAACTAATCTTTATAGTTTTCTACAAGATATTTTATAATCTAAAGATGGAAAGCTTTGTAGATCATTTCAAATCTCTATGGACGTCTCCTACATCATGTTTCTCATTACTGTATTGTTTCTATTTACCTGAATTGAATGTAGCTGATTATATTCATTGTGCTTTTATGTTATCATTTTTGGTTATATAGTTTTGTGATTTTTCGGTTATTGGGAGATAGATTAGTTAAGCTCTGGCTTTTTTGTGATTTTATATTTTAGCTTATT
This sequence comes from Catotricha subobsoleta, assembly GCA_011634745.2. NCBI lineage: Eukaryota > Metazoa > Arthropoda > Insecta > Diptera > Cecidomyiidae > Catotricha > Catotricha subobsoleta. Next base: position 38,649 of record JAABKK020013422.1, read on the forward strand.
AAATTTTTAATTAGGTGATGTTTGATAAGATGAAATGTGAAATGCAAGTGAGCTAATAATAACCACCCACTATGACCATTAAAGAATCAATGACATAATAAAATCTATAAAAACAAAAATGATGGAATATTAGTTTAACTAAAAGATTAGAGTAGTAAATTAAAATATTAAAAAATCAGCTAATCAAATAGAATGCCATCAGCTAAATTGAAATCGTTGAATAGAAAACATTCATCTCTAATTTAAATTTAATAAAGAATATGTTATAGTTTCAAATAGAATTAAAAGTCAAAATGGCTTACCGAAATTGCAAGAAATGTATAAATTCGTTCCAGTATTTCCAATTGTGAGTCACCATCATCGTCGTGACCATCGTCATCATCAATTTCGCTGCCACAATAATTGAATTTTTGTTCATCATTATTATCATCGGCATAATGTTGATTATCAATATCGATATTATTATTATTATGAACTCCATCAAATTTCTTATTTAATAATGAATCATCATTATGATTCCGACCCTCGTCACCCCCACCATTACTCTTTCGATTAAATTCCTTCGTCGATGCCGTCTGTGTTTGAATCTTTTGATTATAATTTCTGGGTGTTTTAATATTATGGTGTTGTTGTTGTTGTTGTTGCTGTTGATTACTGTTCACAATAACACTGCTCTTGGAAGTTTGTGTTGATGCTGCAGTTGTTAATTGATTTAAATGACGTTCACCAAATACTGATAATTTGATTAAATCGTTTGTGTCACTGACCACACTCAAACATAATCGACACACTTGATAAAATTTTGGTGGTACATTCAATGACGTCATCGTTTTGTTAATATCGTTTTATAAAGCTTGAAGTTTCTGTTTTCATTCCCCGTTGTCTCTTGTGTACACTAACACAATAAAACACTATCACTTATACGAGCACTGATAAATTAAATATAGATATCATACCTCTATATACGACAAAGTATATTATTTCACAATGACACTCGACGACAAAAAAAAAATCATCTGTGCTTTATGATAAATTATCAAATAAAATAATATATAAAAAAAAACAAAAACATTTGGTGCAATATGATGCGCTGTACCAAAGAAAAAAAGAAGAAAAAAAAATTGAAAATTGGTCAGAAAATTTTCAAAAAAATGTAACTCAAACAATTTTTTTTTTTTATTTATAAGTAAGTGTATAACTATATTCTTTTAAAATGCGCACACACACACAGAGTTCGACGCTAATGCTGTGGTTGTTTGCATGTGTGAATCCATTCAAAGAAAAACTCGATAAAGCGATATTGATAAAAGATATTAAATATAAAATGGTAAGTTGTAGGTATATAAGGCCAGCATTTACAGCAGTGCACAGAAATATTCTATTTTTATCCTTTTCTTTCTTTCTTCGAAAAAGGTCGCATTGTTTTTTTTTTTTTTTTGTTTTTTTTTCTTGTTGTGTAGTATGTGCACTACATTTAAACAACATACATGTCACAAATACATTTACATGATATTTATATGGTTTGTTTGTGCTATTTCGAGCATCTGGTGCATAATATGCACAAGTAAAATCAAAATATTAAACAAATATCAAAATTACTCAATCCAAATAACCAGCATATAATGCAAATACAACGAAGCGACGGATGTTAATTTAATATGAATTTTACTGTGTTCGTTGTTGCGTTCATATTCTAAAAATGAAAAATTAAAAAAAAAAAAAAAAATTCTTTATATAAATTATAATCTCCTTGAATTTGATTCCAAATTTAATAGTAAGAGTATTTAAGTATACAAGCAATTCATTTCTTAATTACTTGAAAAATGCTTCTTCGAAAAATGAAATGTATCACATTTGAGTTTTTAGTATTTTAATAACAATTGCTGTTGATATTTTCTTAATTATATCCAATTTTTGAATAATGAATAATTTTTATGATCACAATTTTGAATATTATTAGTTTTTCTTTCTTTTTTTCTTTTCTTTTTTTTTTATTATTAAAATGTTATTTAACTGAACTATTCTTCGCGATAGAAATATATGTAAATTTTATTAAAAAAAAAAATCACAAAACTACAAACACTTTAAAAATACGTTTTATTATTTCCAATTAAATTATTCGATTATTTTATGTTTAGAAGGCGTGCATTTTTAGTAATTATTTCAATAGACAAAACGAAAAAATTATTTAAAACGAAAGGTAAAAAAACTAAAACATCATATAAAAAACACACTACACACCAAAAATCAAACATCTGCTGTGCGTCAGTCGTTCCGCACTCCGATAACTTTTATGTTTTCGTTTTCTTTGTTATCAGTTTACAGTGCACCGGATAAAAGAGAAGGCTCATGTCGACTATCCATCTATCCATCCAACACCATTTACAATACCAATTTTTTCTTTTTCTTTTTTCTTCTTTATTTTTTTTTTTTTTATATATTTCTGCTGACTACTTGCGCTGTATATAAACTACCTATTTCGATATCGTGTATGAATGTATTGTGTATATTTGCTTCGGCTCTGAATTAGTTTACATGTTGTTTCATCACCTGCGTATTAAATCACTATAATATAGTAGAGTCAAGGTATATATTATTTAGTATTCCAACATTAAAAATGTTTAAGTTTGATTAGGCAGAGATACAGTAAGTTTGTATACAAAAATTGTATTATTCAACTTCTTATTTTGTTTGAGTAAAATACACAGCAATAAGCATAAGAAATATTTATGTCCGTCTTTGGAGATGGAGTTTCTTTTTACTTCGTTTTTTATTTTTTGTTTTCTTACACTTACGCAAACATTACACCACACTCACACTAATTAAACGTTGTATAATTTTGCTTTTTTGGTTTAGTAAACGCGCGGATTCAAAAACACTTTCATGTCATGTTCTTCATTGAACAAAGTTATCAGCACTAAAAACTGAAATCATAATTATTACTAGCGCGCTTGTAACTATTATAAATTTTGTTGCAATGATGATTGGGTAGACAGAGAGCAACAAAAATAAAAAAAAAATATATATATAAAATATTAACGTAAATTGTAGTAATAGTGGTGTGAATGATTAAAAATCTAGTCTCTCAGATGTGGTAATCGTAATTCAAATGCGCTCAAGAGAGTTTGATTTCGGATTCTGATGAGTATCTTCATTCTTTACTTATAAATTATATTAATAGCAACGATTTTTTTTTTTTTTTAATAGAATAAAAATGTTCGTTACTTTGATGTTTTGAGCAAGAAGTTCTGATGTGTATATAATTATATCGCACTATAATATTATATATTACTAGTTTTACTAAATAAATTACACCGACACAAAATATACTGTTTGATAAATTATTTATATGTGAACTATTACCGCCTTAATATCCAAATTGTACGCCAATGGATGGCTTTTTTCTTCTTCTTTTATTTTTTATTTTTTTTATATGGAAAACGAAAAAAGTAACAAAATAAGATCAAATAGTTATTTTTTTTTTTAAATGTTAATAGTCTCGAAAACCTTTCACGTATATTTTATTTTTAAATTTTCCACAGAGCTTATACAATCACATTTTCTTAGTAAGTATTTTGTTGGTAATTACAGTGAAACAATTTGATTTTTAAATTTCATAATAAATAAAATAAAAAAAAAAATTAAAATGAGTCTAATAAAATGACTGTTTACGATATAAGGCCGTCTGTTGGATAAAAACATTTTACTCGCTTCTTCATTCTTCATGCTTTTCTCTTCTATTTCCCCTTTTTTAGCGCCATATTATATGTAATTTTTTTTTTCTTTTTTTATACATCGAAATAGATGTGAGTTCGTTTTATGACATTTTAAAGTTTGTACAATTTGGTCGAATTCATAAACTATTTTATGAACGAATCGATTTTATTGCACAAGTTTGCATATAAAGTGTTTTTGGATATTGTATGAATACATTGTGATTTTTAGAAGTTGAATTCAATATTACTGTTAAGGTGTTTTTGGTAGACAATAGACTCACAGGAGTTGTTTTAGCAGGAGTGTGGTTGCAATAGACTTATTTGCGAATGTTTTACCATCGTTTTTCGGTCCACTTTTTTCTTTTCTTTTCATTTCATTTCGGAGTAATGTGTACAATTTTATCAATTTTTGTATATAGAATCAAGTAAATTTAAAAAAAAAACTAAAGTAGTTAATTTAATAGTTTATTTGGAAAATATACTTACTAGGTTCTATATATACTTACAAAAAAAACCTTCATATTAAAATTTGTGCACTAAAAAAAAGAGTTGACCAATAATCGTTGGTTAAACAGTCTCGCAAATAAAAGTCTATAGTGAATTATTAGAAAGCAGAAAAAAATCAACTCTTCGATATCTTTAAACATATGATGTTAATATATACAAAAGATTTTAATTAATATTATAAAATGTCACTTGAATATTTACTTACTTCACGTGTGAAGCATACAACAATATTTCAGCCAATTTTTTCTACAATTTCGTAGAACTAGCTGCTGAAATGATTATAATGTTATATTCATTACATTTTTTGTTCGCATCTCTTTCTTTTTTTGCAAAAAAAAATTTCAGCTGCTATTATTATTAACTAACGTGGAGTATAGACCTAACGTGAAGTATGGACCTCAGATTAAACGATATTTGCATATTTTATGCAAGATGTCTCCGAAATATTTTCGTAATATTTTCACCTGGGTTTTAACATGCATTTAAATGGTCTAGAACGTGAATGCTTGGCGGAGGCTTTCAATTCTTTGCGATGATTGATTTCTCGAATAAAATTCTGTCATTTATGGATACTTTGACAAATTCCACTTCAGAAGAAAATTAAGAAAAATCTGATTGGAATTGCTGAGGTTTCCTTTAAAGGATTTACCGATATTTGGATCTTTATGTACTTATTTGTTTCCATCTTGCGTTATACTTATACTTACCTTTCAAATTAAATATTTTTTAAATCGAAAGTACGAGTAATTGAAT
>JAABKK020013423.1:0-21638 GCA_011634745.2 Catotricha subobsoleta
TATATAACAAAAAAAAAATACTTAAGTAAAATCGCAAAACGCAAAACGCAAGACGTTCTCGTGAGAATCCACGGTTAGAGTAAAGATATCAACGATATAGGTTTCTCTCTTTGCGCTAATAGAAAAATTAATTGTAGTGCGCCTACAAATGAACGGCATAATCGTACGCGTATCCCATATGAACATGACATATAAATCCGATTATAGCTTTACCAACTTAATAATAATATGTTGTAGTTAATTAAATTTAGCATAGTTTACACTGAATAATTATTGAGATTCCAATTAAGATAAAATAAGTATTGCCTGAAATGGTAAAAAGAATGAAAAAAAGAAGAAAATGTTATTTCTTATAGAAGACCATCAGGGTCAAATGTGATGCTTATCATAACCTTAAAAATGCAGTATCTGGTGTTTTGTTTACATAATGAAACAACATATTTTATATTTGTAGTTTTGTTTGAATAGTTTTGGCATGTTTTTATCACACATTTTATTTTTGCACATTCTTTGAAACCTTACATTATACTTTAAAAACAACTTGTATTAATTATTTAAAAAAAAACACACATTTCATTTCACATTTAACCCTGACGGTGTTCTATTAATTCTAGTACAGCAATTAATGATAAATACTCGCGCTAAGACAGTAGTATAGTTAAATATAATCAAATATCCGACAGAGTAAACTGAGCTATATATTTATATTTTTTATTTTTAAATAGGCAAAGCTAGTTGAATTTATCAATCTACACAGAAAAAAAAATTGTGCCATTTCTCATTAATTTTGTTTAAAATCCTTTGTGTTTTTGTAGTTCAAAATTTAACCATTACTGGCGACTTCTTTGTTGCAGATTGCAAATATATATCCGTGGGTCGATCATTTAAATAGTAACCATTTAATAATCTATGCTCAATTTAGCTTAACTTCATATGAAATATTTTTTTTTTATCCTATGTCACGATCGTCGAACAACGCTTTCTACGGACATTCTTGAAACTAAAACCACGATCAGAATAATTCATTAAGAGATTTAAGACTATTCTTGTTCCATTACTATACTTAAGATGACCTCACAAATAATCCAGACCCTAGGTTCACATAACTATTTGTTTTCAATTTAGTTCAGGCATCTGGGAAATCAAACCAGATCAAGAACGAAATTAACCTCTGTGTAAAATAATATATATAGAATTATACAATATGCATGCATATATTATATACATTAAATTTCTGTGATTAAAGAAAATGTTGATTTATAATTAAAAAGAATATTAAACTTCTAATATTATTTAAGGGATATTTTTAACAGTGTAAAGCAAACTCTCTGGATATTTCCAATGTATGACAGAATATTTTAATATGACAATACTAATTAGGTATTTATATTAGCAGCGCACCGGTCGATGCCGACAATGAAAACGATTCATATGACATTTGATGTATATTTGTTTAATGATCTGTGTTTAAATTAAAATAAATAATATATCTAAACAAACATTAGATAGTTTTGCATAAAAATTTAAAATGGCTGGAATTGAATCGATGATTGTTGAAGAAAAACAACCACCACCAAAACAAGTAGATCGTGAAAAGGTACTTAAATACAAAATAAATTCAATAAAATTTCGTTTTTGGTTAAACACAACCTAAAAAAATAATAAATACATTTTATCCATATTTACTTTCAGACTTGTCCACTTTTATTACGAGTATTTTGTTCAACCGGACGACATCATTCACCATCTGAATTCAATCATGGCAATGTGCCATCCAATGAATTACAAATTTATACATGGCAAGATGCAACATTACGTGAATTAACCGCATTGGTGCGTGATGTTAATCCAGAAACACGACGAAAAGGTACATATTTTGATTTTGCATTAGTATTTCCGGATCAGTTTGGACCCGGCTATCGTATGCGAGAAATTGGTGTAACCTGTTCGGGACAACGGAATCCAGATGATTCATTATCATTGGCCCAAGCAAAATTCAATATTGGTGATTATATGGATATTAATATAACACCACCAAATCGTGTACCGCCACAACAACGTCGACAAAGGCCATATTAAATAATATTTTTAATAATCATTTATTATTCGTTTTCATAAAACTATTATTTTAATTTGACATTTATTGTAAGTAAACCAAAAAAAAAAAGGAAAAGAAAACATTTTCAGTAAAATTAAACAAAAAGAAAACTAGAAACAAAATACAAACAAAGATTTTTTTTTTAACTTATGAAAAAAATTTGAAATTAAATATTATTATAAATTACTGAATATTCCTTAAAATTAACGAAAATTTTATTAAGTCTTTTTACATTTTTTTTTTTTTTTTGTTAGTTTAGTGAGAGTAATTTTGTGTTGGTCGTCGTGATTTATTTTTACCAATATTTCCTAAATTGATACGGTCCCCATTTGGTAAAACCATTTGATTTTCTTGATAATCGACATACGCACCACCGCCTTGTTGAACATCTTCGATATCATCTTCTTGATCACGCTTATTTGGATCACATTGTATACCAGTTTCATAATTGTATTCACGTTTAAGACCATCGGGATCAATGTAACCATATCGGCCTCTGAAAATTATGAAAGAAAATGAAATTGCTTCTACATTAATATGTGTACGATATTTTTTTCTTTTTATAGAAATATATATATGTATATGAAGGTTGGTTTGACTGCCATTTGAACTAAAATTTATTAGTTCGATTATAAAGAAAAACAGATTTGGGGTTGGGCTCTTAAAAATATTAAAAAAAACACACTTTCCCGAAAGAGAGATTTAAATCGATGCTGGTGATGAAACCGAATGACGATAAAACTTCAGCGGGTAATGTTTAATGACCTTTGCCTTTACCCTAAGATGGTTGAGCTTACATGGAGATGTGCTTCGTAAATACTTAAAAAATGTCAATAGGTATGTCGATATCTAGTTTGCAATTGAATTCTATTGCAGCCAGGCAAAACTTAATACCTGGCGGTAAAATAATGTTAGCTTCAGCGGCAACTTTATATTTCGACTCTAGAACCGCGACCGATTTAATGCAAACTGAATAAGTAATTAAACGATAACCGATAATGCATAAAAATACATTCATTGTAAGTACTTATATATTTCTAAATTCTGAAATAAATTGCTAATCACTAACATCCATCGTTTGGTATAAATAAATCAAATTGTTCGTCCTATTCTTTTTTTATGTTATAAACACCACACTAAATTATATCGTATCATATCATTTTTCAATGTCTGCAAGTAAATATTTTGAATTAAAATAAACTGATAAAATACAAACCTCGTTACACAATCAATTCCAATAATTTCTTCTTTGAATGAACCATCATCATTTTCAAATCCCCATGTAATTGTACCATCTTCATTCTCTTCACGATATTTCCTTAAGATCTGTGCTACTGGTTTCTTTTCCCGTTCCTAATTATAAAGCAAGAAAATGAAACAACTAAAAGTAATTTCAAAAATTAAAAGCCCAAACCTCTGGGTTATATGATTGTGGTCTGGATTTAATAGGTTCGTGTGTTCGTCGAACATTTTGTAATTCTGGCTCAGATTGCTCATAATGTGGTCTTGGTGCACGTACACGTACCTAAACAATAAAACATTTTTACATCAAATGAAAAACAATAAAATCTTATAAATTAATATTTCTATACTAATTGCTTTGGCTGTGGTACTGGTTGTGGTCGATCTTGATTCAATGAAAATCTTTGTGCTCCACTAGATTGAAGATAAACTTTTTCTGGTGTACGAGTTGATGTTGGTATAACTCTATCGGGTTGATTGAATCGATTCGATTGATCTAAAATCTCTCCATTTTCATCTGTACTATAAAGAATTGTTTGCTGTTGTTGTTGTTGCGGTTGTTGTTGTTGTTGTTGTTGAACAATTTGCGGAATGAATGGTGAATTTTGATCATCTTCTAGTTCTTCAGTAACTGGTTTAGATTCGTCAATTAAGCTAGTTTGTGGTAATGGAATTTGATTTGTATTTAAATGATGTAAACCTGGTTTATTTGTTAATGTTGGTCGTCTTATTCTAATGACACCAGGTCCAGCTAATAAACGTTCATTTCGATATTGTGGTAATGGTTGACGTATAGGTATAGCACCAGCTGGTATTGCTAATCTGTGTGGTGGTGGTCCTTGTGAATTAATTTCAGCAAAACATGTCACAGCCACAAACTGGAATAGAAAAACATTATATAATAAATAATATAAAAAATAATATATGGAAGATTTAGGATGACTTGGAAAAGATTTTTGTGAGACTTTAAAAAATGCCTTTTTTTGATAGAAAATCAAGATATAATTACTGATATGCTTTAAATTTCTTGAGGAACTTTCACGATTTCACTGTAAAAATTAAATAGGTTTGTAAATGTGACAAAATTTAAAACTTACACACTATAGTCAATTTTTACTAGAACCGGCAATCCTTGAATTAATTCCATATTAAAGTTTTAATCTCTTAAGTCTTATAGTACGGGGAAATAATTATATTATGTCACCGTAAAATCGGCAATTTTGGCCCCCTCTCCCCCATCGTCACTCTAGCGTCATTTTATGTGAAACTCCCACCCCCTATGTCATGTCACTAATAAATGAATATGTACAAAAATCGAATTGCTACACAAAACGTAATTTAATTTACACCATCTGATGATATAATATGAATTAGTTTCATGATTTTAAACAAATGTAATAACTTAATCCATTTTTGCTGTATGATGCAAGTGAGCAAACATATCGTCTTCCTTAGAGTTTTAGGAAAAATTTAAAAGTGACGTCAGTTTTGCTTTAACCCCCCCTAGCCTCTACGTATTTCAATGTCACTTTTTCCGTTATCCCCCCCTCCCCACCTCACAGTGACATAATATAATTATGTCCCCTACGCTGTGATTTTGTGAAGTGAAAGCTTGATGAAAATCCATACAAGAAATGACAAATTTCACAGCTTTATTTCACTGTCATGAAATTTTAACATTATGTATTTTTGTATGAGCTTTTAAGTACCAAATTTTCACAACTGATATCTTTCTACCCTCTTTCAACTTTGAAGAATGTATTTTTTTTTAGATACAGCTCTTGTTGAATGATTTTTAAAATTTTCTCAATGGAATGTAAATATATATTTTGGGAATATATCATTCTTCTAAAAGAATAAATTTTCGTAATCGAATTCTCTCTAATTCTTCTTCAAATTTACAACTTGTTTGATTTATTTTCGTACATAAAAAGTGCTCCACTTTTCTTCTTTTTTTTTGTTTGTTTGTTTGTTTCGTATAACCTTGATTAATTATAATTATTATTGACCCATTGTACCAAATAAAATGTTTCTACGTGTGAGCCGGTAAATGTACAAATGATTGTTTTATGTAATGATTTTTATACAAACAGTCAACTATGCGTAATTTACAAATTCTTGTTTAAAAAAAAAATGAATAAATAAATACAACACCGTAAACAACAAAGTAAATTAACTGCGCCTTCGCATAAAAATTTGTCTGCACTCGTTTATTAATTCTTTTGGCATAAACTCACATTATACATATTTGCGCAAAAATATATATTCAACCTTTATTTAAAACCGCAGCTCCAACTCCGTACCCAGTTTTATTATAAATTATTATTTTCTATACTTATATCTTTGTGCGGTGCTGGTATGTACTTACGAATTAAAGTATTATACGTACGTATAATGAATATTATTGAAAATATTTGTAACCGGATTATGTTCAAAAAATAATCAGCCTCCGGTTGTAATACTGTTTTTCACTTTCATTCTATATTAATAATAAAATACGAACCCCATTAAATTTATTATTACTTATTTATTAAAAGAAATAAAAAAAAAATTGAACTGATACAACAGTTACTGTTGATTGTAAGTACTCTCGCTCAACCGTACCGCTCAATCAATATATCGCGCTTAATAATCATTGCCTGAAATACCTTAATAATAATTTATTTATTTAATGTTAACTTGTTTTATAATTATTTTTTTTTTTGTAAATTTTTCTGTATAATTTGTATGAAGGTAAATAAGGTACTGACAAAACTTTTGACTTTATATTACACAGTTTCTGTATGTTATCCCATAGTTAAATAGAAAAATGCTTTATATATGTTTTAACTGTACTGTACTGTGCAAGCATATATGTTATTATATCTCATATTCAATTTCATGTTTGTTTTTTTTTTTCTTCTTTTGAATTTCATTTGTTGCTATAGTTTTTTTTTTTTTAATTATATAACTGAAAAGTAACACCTGAACTAGATTACAGACGATTATGCGGTTACATTCGCGTATGGTATATAATGGCAGCTGTGGATATTTTTCTATTTATGTTTGAATTTATCTATTAATTCACAATAAATAATAGAGTCTGTATTTAAATTATCCATTCAGATTATATTAATGTGCAGAAAGTATTTGTGCCGTTGGTGATAACGATTTAAAATGCAGTTACTTGAAGTTTATTATCGTCTGAATGCATGCGTTGAATGCGGTTGAATTTACAGATTCTTAAGAGTTAAGATGGTTTGGAAGATTTTTAATGTGAGCTTTTTATTTTTGGCCATTTGAAATTATTAGAAGCGTTAATATAGAAATTTGTCTTTAAGTAGTATTCAATCAAATGATTTTTCATCTTTTGAAGAAAAAAAAAATCATATTAAATAATAAATGGTCATCGTTTCATTACTCTTAGATGATAATAAAAATTAACAACATGATCAACAATCATCTCGTCTAAAGCTGATGGTGACCGCATCTATATCATCTTCATCTTAGATGGAACAATATGAACTTATTATCTGAAATAGTCAAAATATCATTTTAATTTTACAAAAAAATTGTAGATTCATTTGTCATCATCTTTTGAGAACGGAACACTTCCATAAACATAAGAAACGGAACCAAAACCGCAAACACCTTACGATAGAAAAACGTTTTGACGAACGAGTACGCAACTGATACGTTTTTCGGTCCATTTAAATAATGTTTATTTTTATAATTATAATTTTGTATTAATATCAATTTTAATTCAGCTTAAATTATTTGTTACAATTACAAATAGAAATTAAGTAAATCAAAAATCCAAATAGGACCTTATAATTAAATCGTAAAATTTGTATACGCTTAAATAGTATCCAATTCAACATCCACACTACATATTAAATAATTTTGAAATGAGTTAGATTTTAAACTGTTATATATAATGGGTATATTAACAGCGTTAGACAATCAACCAAGTGATCTCTTAAAAGTTCATTGTTATAGTGTTTTTTTTTTCAATATTAAATAAATTTCTATTTGCCACAAATAATAAATTTTGAAATAACTAATTTATTTCGGTTCATCGAGATCATAAATTTTAATTGAATTGAATTTAATTTAATAATAGGTAGATAATATATTGATAAAATTCAATACAATATGATTTTCAATAAATCCAAAAAAACCTTGATTACGCCGATACTATACGTAAACGGCTAACAGCTGAAATTACCAGCTGAAAAGAAGATATTTCAAAAATAAATGATCGGATCGATTCGATGTACAAAGGGTTATTCCACGAGTAAACATTGTAATGTCCGGAACCGCAAACATTTTCTGGAACCATAAGATGTAGAAAGCTAATTGACTCGTCATTTAAATTCTGTGAAAATAATCTATCCAAATCGGGGTCAACCAGCTTTCTACATCTATATTGGTTTCATTATCAAAAAATTGTTTGCGGTGCCCAATATTACATGTTCGCCACAAGGCAAAAATGTAAGTCTATCTAAAACACACATTTTGTGTAACTTTTGTATAGTTTTCGAAAATAATGTGTAAACAAAATGTGAGTTTTAGATAGACTTACATTTTTGTCTTGTACATCAAATCGATCCGATCATTACTTTTCGAAATATCTTCTTTTCAACTGGTAATTTCAGCTGTTAGCAGCTTACGTGTAGTTAGGGCCTTATAAAAATTAATTCTAACACATATTTAATAATTAAACAAAAACTGAAGACAATTTTTACACAAAAAAAATTCAAATATGTAGTTACACAATCTTCTCACTTTACATTCATTCCAAAAATCAAAAACAAAAACCTGTCTGGTGTGCGCAATTTATTCAGTGAAATTTTATATAGAAACAGAAAAAAGGGCTATTATTGCTTATTACCTAATTATATATTACATACTGGTTGTACTTGTGATGCATAAAACACATTGCCACCTTTCACTGTTCAGATACCTTACGTATATACGTAACAAGCATTTTAAAAATAATAATATTGTTTTTTTTTTCACTTTTTTTAAAAATTATAATCAATATTATGACGTTATGTGCATATGTAATAAAAACGATATTCCACCGGCTCTCCATACGAATGTATTTTTAAATGGCAGCTTACATGAGTTTACTTGTTTATGATTACATATAAATACCGCAAGTAGATAATAAAAATCGATCAAGTGTATTACACTTTTACATACAATTTTTTTTTTACACTTGTGTTTTTTTTATATTTTTTGCCTAAGAGCAATTGAATTAATTTTAACTTAGCTATAAAGTGTGTCGGCATGTTTTTCAATATGGAAAAACGATTAAATTAATTTTCAGATTAATGTTTGAGGTCATTGTACAGTTCAACTTAACCTTTATTATATTTTTATTCAGATGTGGAAAGTGATTAATCGTTATTATTTTGTGTGAAATATCGATTATTTCTGAAAATTATTAAGAAATTTATCATTACAAAAGATAATAATTTTGAATGTCGATATAAACGATTTAGCCAGATCAAGGTCTTAATTAAACTTTTCTCATTTTAATCTTATAGAATATGTTATCTACTTGGAGTCAGAGAGGCCACAAAATTTGAAGTCATTTTGGAATCTTTTAGTTGGTATTCATTTCAAAGATTCCAAAAAAGAAAGTTGGAGTCAGGGACCACGTTTTGGTTTTTCTGTGTCCTACCCGTCGATCTTCTTTGTATGTAGCAGAAGCTCACAGAATATATATTTTCGCATAGTTTTTCATTTACATGTGAAAAGATAACTCACACGCACGGCTTTCAAATCGCACTTAAATATTTTGATTACAATTCTTACTTTTATGTTTTCCGAGTCCAAAATCTATTCTCTTAAATTTGGGTTTCAGACGGTTCTATGTCCAGTTTCAAGATCATCATCAATTTGAAAACGGTTTAGTTTAACCAGAATAAAAAGTAAAGATTCGTTTTTACTAGGATAACAAAATGTCTCTACTGCCTCCATTAATATTGAAACAATTTATGTATTAAGTAAAGATTGCAGCATTTAATGAAACACATTTAAATTGATTATTCTACAATCGATTTCCTGTTTTTCTCAAAATAGAGCATAATTTTTCATTACAATTTAATAAAGTTATCTCACCATTCACTTTAATTGCCACCTCTTTCCAATTCAATCATAATAATTATGTGTGCGCGCGCTTGTTCAATAAGAAAGTAATTGATGTTATAGTGGGTGGCTCGCTCTTAAATAATAAGTATTGAACACAATAAAAAAAAATATAATATATATATTTAATAATATTCATGTTCATTATATAACAACGCGCGTGCATTACATTACTTATAAGCAAATATAACAGACTTGTTCTCGTTGTAATTGTAATAAAATTTCATAAAATTAAATATATAACATGAAGTGTCTGCTGAAATATTGACGCACCTCATTAGGCCGTTATAATTTTTTGAACTTTACAACGAAAGAAAACAAAAAAAAAAAAACATTCAATATACTTTTTAGCAAATTAACAACGCATGTTGCATCATGCAAACTATTATTATGTTACAGTTTTTTTTTTTTTATGTAAATCAAGATGTTAAGTAGGTATTTGTATATTACATTCAAGTCATTGATGGCAATTTTATCATTTTATTATATAGATTGCAGCAGGGATTAATGCTTCAATTAAATAATATATTGCTTACATTTATTTAAAATAATAATGCCAATGCAAATATAGAAATATTTATGAATAAAATATATTTAATCGACTTTTAACGCAGGTGAACCGTGTTTATTATAACTATATACATAAAATTTGCTGCATTTATGATTAATTGTATTGAGGTGAAGTTGAATGTAACTTTTTATATAAAAATACAAAGAGCTATCGATCAATATGTAAATATATTTAAAAAAAAATTCGTTTGGTAAATAAAAAAAAAAAACATATCAACGATGATTTTCATTATTATTGAATGTAATATGAAACTCATAAGGCTGATATGTAACAGCTCGTCGGTGCGCTCTGGCATTATGTGCTATCTGAAAATGTCACGAAATGCATAAGGATGTATATTGCGAATGACTCTTCGTAACATATGCAGATAACTGCTTATGCTTTTCGTAGAATTTGTGTAGTAAGCACCTAATCACATTCGTGACATTTGCACATACCACATACATCCAGATCACCGACTTTGTGTAACTCTTGTTAGGTAAACCGATCCTTTGAAATACTCGCTAGTTTCGTTCATTTTTGATTAGGTCTCAGGTTGTATAACAAAAAACCCAGAAAATTGAATTTTAATTAAATATTAATCGAAATAAGTTTTCACAAATTAACAAATTACACAAGTTATTGTTTTCCGCCCTTATAGAGCTGGTTAAAAGTAAAATGTGATTACATAATGATTAAATTAATCCCAGACTTCGTTAGTATTTCAAGAAAAAACTGTAAATTTCGTTTCATTTGGTTACTTTTGCCGCCTCTGATGATTTTAAAATAAAGTAATCGTCTTCGAACTAGTAAGTATAGTCTAATCAATAAGTAGAGGTACCTATAGATTTTTATTTTTATTTTTTTCATATTGAATGAATGATGCATGTTAAGATACTATAGGCATAAAAATAATTTACGGACAGAAACATTTACAAAATAATTACAGATGATTACCGAGATTGTTAAAAGGTTAACGTCGTATTAATATGAAAGTATGTCCTGCGGAAATCGCTAATATTAAATTAAACAAATGCAAACAACCGCGATGCATCTCATTTTACCGAGGTTACTTTTATTTAATAAATGTGACATGGTCAGCTCATGGTGATCCAGTTGCATTGATTGAATGGATTACTTACTTAATGTAGGTCATAATATCGTAACAGTTCTTATACAGCAAGCCAATTTATTAAAAGAACCAATTAGTTTATGAATTTAAGTGTAGGTGGATTAATTTGATCAAATACATATTAGATTTCATTTTTGAAGTTCACAACATCACCTTATCGTTTGACCACTATTTCGATTAAGGTTAAAATTTAATGTTTGTGGTCTATTAATGATACGATTCCATTAATTATTGAAAGAAATTTTAAATATTGAAATAATTTATTTGTTTGATTCATTTTTATATTCTGTAAAACTTGTAAACTGGACAAGACCAAACGGCATATTCACCGATTTTGAAAATTGTTAATAAAGTCTGTTATTATATTGATTCATTCCTGTAAAAAGCAATAGGAAAAATAATGGCATGAATCTTAAAAATTCATATAAATCTACAATCTTATTTTACATTAGCTTTGATTGTTAAATAAATAAAATTCAAATATGAATTAATTAGATAGCTTGGTGACTTAAAAGGTGGTAAGCATCAACTAGTGTAACCCATCAATCTCGTGTAACCGGCAGCTTTTGATAAAGTTCAATTCGGTTAAACTTGACTAAGCCTCGAGTTTCGAAGCACGGGCTTCATAAAATCCTACTATATAAATGGATTTCACGAAACTCGTGCTTTGAAACTCTAGGCTTTGTTTATGAAGAGCTATCAACTTAGACGTGATTCGTGGGTTACATTATAGTTGATGCTTACCACTCTTAATTTTGCTGACCACATTTTTATCTCTAATAATAAATTTCATTCTTCAATTTAATGAAGATCAAAATATAAAAGTTCTATTTGAAAGCTTAAAGTGCGAGTATTGTTTAGTTACCCAACGTAAAGTCAACTGAACGTAAATTCGTTAATTTTCAATTTCCATTTAAACGAAAAAAAATTAAAAAATAATAATTAATTTTTCAAAACATAAATTGCAAAAAAAAAAAAATCAAAGTAAAAAGTTTTTGCGCTTGCCCAAACAAACATAACAATAAATAAAACAAATTGAATTAATTTTATTTAAAGCGCGCAATCTGCTGTGTATTTATTTATTTATTTATAAAAAAAAATTTATTAATTATTAGTTACATTAAGATTAAACATTAGTAAAATTTTATTATAAATTGAAATGTATGTTAATCGAAAACTTGTTATTCAGGTAGAGTAATAAACCGCAACGGCAACATTATAGATAAATTTCTTATTTGTATAAAGTGTATCATTTAATTCTTCGTATTATTATTATTTCTTATTTTTTTTTTTTTTGTCTTTTGCTTCTTTCATTTTCCTTGGTCTTAATAAAATATTACTCTTACACACTTTCAGATATTTAATACTTTCGCTGTGCTGTGACTCTTGAGTGTTTAAAAATGGTCACACAATATTTTACATTAAGAAAAATTCAATTCAATTACAATTTTTATTTTATTTTGTATATTTATTTGTATAAAGGCATTTTTAACCATTTACCCATAAAAATGATAGTACACACAACAGACCCGGGGGGAACACCGCACTCCCATTATAATATAACTATATGTTTGTTGATGACAGAATTCGTGCTTGAAATGTTTAATGATGGAATACATTTTATCAATAGAGAAAAATTTCATTTTTATACGTTTCGTTAAATTGTTTTGAAATTGACTAAAACTTTTATGTGCGGTCAGTTTATAGAAATGAACAATTTTTATAAAAATAATTATAAATTGTCTTCAACAACTCTTTTTTTTCTCTCTAGATTTGATCCAATTCATATAGCTGTTCAACTCTATATGTCACTAATCCCTTGATTGATAATTGATATTGAATTATTTTAAAATATTATATCCGCATTAGAAATATAGATTTATAGCAAATAGTTAATAATAATTATATTAATAACGGAATAAATAAAATAAAATGCGAACTCAAGGTGTGTTATTTAGGAAGTGTATTATATTATATAGATTTATCAACCGAAACCATATTAATTTCTATTGATTGATGAGTTGGAACAATTTAATTGGTGATAAATAGTTATTCGAAAGTGAATAAACGTAATATACAAAATGATCAAAAAATTGTTAATTGCAAATGATTAAAAATAAGTGATTTGAAATGAAAATATGAAAATTGAAAAATGTGACATACGAGAGGGAATACTGATGGAATTTTTGGGACATATCTGCAGAATTGTTTAGAATTATTATTATTATTATTTTTTAAATTAATTATTCCTATAGAATTCGATGATGATTCCAAATATCAGTAATTTACAAAATGTAATTAGACTTTGAAGAAATTAAAAAAAAAAGAAACGGAGTAATTTTAGTGTGATCAAAGGTTTAACCCCCCCCCTTCTTCCTTTCTATCATTAATTATTATGCCCAATTCTGAATCTACCATACCAGCAAAAGTGATCACTCTATACAAAAATCATATTAAATTCATAATTATGTTTGAATGGATTTAGTGTATGGATTCTATTTTGCAAATAACATTTATAAACATTAATTGAAAATAATTCATTCTAAACCTGAAAATATTGTATAACAGTTTATTTCCATATTTAAACCAGAAAATATAAATTGAATTTAGTATAGTTTTCCTATAGGATACATAACGGATTTGGATTTCTGATATTGGTATATGGAAATAATATGTGATTGAATATTTTCAATATATAGGTAGTTCCAGTGTGGATTGTATATGGTTTTCGTATAATGGTTATGATTTTAGTAAACTTCCACGTTCTACTAAATTCATACAAAATGAAACTATATTTCTCTATGGATCCATTTTGAATTTGATACGGTTTGTGTATATATAATGATACAATCTGTATTGGCTGGTGTGGTTCTTGTTCGCTTTTCCAATAGAATGAATACCCAATTTATATTTATATGAACACTAATAAATTACTGGAGATTTTAGAAATAATATAAATCAAAAATTCGGTCCATGATGGTTCTATGATCGATTGTATAATACAATTTTTTAAAATTATACAATGAAAATTCAACAAATTTTATTATTTTGATCCTGAAATTAGTACCTATGCTTTTTGTATAGATTGAGATACTCTTTTCGCTAATATCGTTTATTAGTAGGGTAATCAGATTTAATTATTTCATCACATGATTTAAGCGTATGAGTTAAAATATAATCAGAGTAATTTTGATATGTTTTCACAATTTTCTCTTAAAATAAAACTATTGAATTCCAAGTTGTATTAATTCAAAATACTGCTTCTTGGTATTTTTTTCATAAATCATAATCATTCCAATAATGGTCTTTGCAAAATATTTAGATTGCGGTCACTATACAAATGTATTCGTGAATTCTTAAAACGAAAATTGTTCTTTTTTTGTAAAGCCCATATTTGACCGTTGATGAAAAAACCTATTGATAAAATGTTCAAAATATGCATAAAAAAAAAACTAATTTTTAAATCTTTATGATATTTACCGCCATAATTTCTTTACCGTAAAGTTTTAAATAGAAATTGATTTATCTGTACAGTAAGATATTATTAATTTATTATTCAATGCACGCTGCTATTGCAGCGCAGTTGATTGGAATACCAAATGGCCTTATGAGTTTACCAACAAATGGGTGTAAAATAAACTTGCAATATTTTCTAAATATTATGTTTCTTACAAGTAAGAAGGAAATGTGTATGAACGTGACTGGTTTAACTTAACAATTTAACATCTTTAACACAATCTCCATGATAAAACGAATGTACAATTTAAATGGTATTTTGCGGTTCTCAAAATAATTATATGTTGCGCGGTTGTTCTATGGTCGTGGTCAGTTCAAAGCTATTAGAATAGCCGAAAAAAAATAATTAAATATTGATTTAATGATGAAATGATGTTATATGAGCTAACGGCAAATTGTTTACATATACTAAATAAGAAATAAGAATTTATATAGAAATTCAATCACGTAATTTTAGTAACGGACATTAAAGACACCGTATATACCAATTATATGTTGCATCATTTTAATTATTTAGAATTTGAAATGCACTTACCAAATAATAAAAACAATATTCTCTCATTTTGTGTGACATTAAAATCACTTTATTATTTTATTTATTTATTTGTTATTTCTTTTTTTTTTAAAAATAAATTTCGTATAAAATTGAATCACTTTTTCACCACGCACTATATGAAATAAAATCAAATGAAATATTATTCTTTACTTTAATTTAATTGTGAGTTTAATTTTTTTTTTTTTATTTAACTCGCACAATTTGAACGATTCTTTGCAACAACCAAGCAATGTATATTTCTTCATCATCTTATACTCGGCGACCCCACTTAATTCTCTAATGGTTATGTTCATGGCATGGCATAGTACTTGCTTGTTGTGAGTGTATGCAATATGCCCAAAATGAAAGTGGTTGTCGATTGAATTGAGTAATTTGTTCACGTTGAATATTTCCAATGAATAGTTTATAGAGATTTATTGAGAACATACGTGGAAATTGATGTTGGTTAATTATTACTTTTAAAGAATGATCTCTAAGTACTCATTTCAGGTCAATTCGTAATAATATTGATCTAATCTAAGATCAGATCACGTATGAAAATTCAATATCTGTTAAAAAGCTAAAAATGATCTAAAAAAAAAATCAGATCATTTAAAAATATATTTTATCTTAACTATTAGGGGACATAATTATATTATGTGACTGTAAAATCGGCAATCTATTGGTAACTTGTTTTCAATAAAACACGTTTTTGGAGGCTGAAAAGAATAGCTTTGGTAAAATGGAACTGCCGGTATAAAGATGTATATGTATGAAAAAGTGAAAAAGGACAAGATTTTTCATCATCTGCTGATGGAATGTATTGCGGTTTTTTTTTTTGCAATAGAAAAATATTATAGCTTTTAAAATGAGCTTTTTTCATTGCTGAAGCTTTCAGTGCTTATTTCAAGTTTATTTCCAACAGTTAATATTCTTATTGTATTTTTTTTTTGCAAAAAGCATACAGTTACAGTTCAATTAAACTTGCATAAAAGAAAAGTGACTGTGTCTGAATAAAAAGTTAATAGATTTAAATTTAACGTTTAACCTCTTTAAAATTGACTAACGTTTTAATGGAAACTATGTTGTTGAAATTTACTATTTTTTGTTTGTTTTTGGTAAAAAAAGAAGGACTTCTGTTTCGAACACCAATAATTTTCAACAGATCAAACCATAATCACTATATTTATGTATTTATAAATTTGACATATTATGTACCCGTAGGTTTATCCGTACCCACGGAAATGCAACCGTACCTGCGAGTCACGGGTATATCCGCGAGTATATAGTTCTTACTCGGGTAAAACTATTAAAAATAAAATCTCTTAATTTTGATCTTTTTTTCAAATTTATTTACATTTTCTTTATATATTTAAATTTATAATGATTTACGATATTATAATGATGACAGTAATTATTGATTACTTTATAAATCAAAATTTATATTTAAAAATTAAATAAATTACGTTTATTTAAATAAAAATCACGTGTATTAACCGCCGGTTGGACCCGCGATATCCGTCCTCGAGACCGATAATCGTATTGACGGATATAAATCTACGGGTACGGGTAACCAGTGCAGACCTCTAATAGGGAAGGGAAATTGTATAGACGTGTAGTAAAATAACGAGATATTATTTTTAAAAAAAATAGTTTTTATTAAAATGCATATTTTTTTTTATTTTTTTTTCGAATAAACATTAATAATTATCACAATAATTAGACCTTAATAACTAAATATAATTTAAAATTATATAATGTTGTACTTAAATAACAGGTAGTGCCGCCAATTGTAAATATATATATTAATCATAATAATTAAATCAAAATCAATTCTAATAAAACAGCTAGCATTAAGGAAAACAATGATTCTGTTTCTTGTACTTAATTTTTTTTTTAAATTTATTATATGATTCCAATTATCTGTTTTAGTCAGTTAGAAATTTTAAGAGAACAATAATTTAATACCCTGACGCAATTAACAGCCAATCCCGATAATTCTAAGGAATAATTTATGATAAAACTAAAAAAAAAAATTTTTACCCCGCATCACTTTTAATGCAATCGCAATTATATGTACATCATTAGGAAAAACTTAACTTATCCTATTGGATAATTTTTGGGGTAGTGGAATGCATAAGCAATAAAAACGCCTTTTATAAAATGAGTGATGGTTTTGTACGCACTTTCGTTTGTCCCGCTTACTTAATTTCATAATTCAAGTTGTAAGCACCCATTTTATTCGGCAATACAACATTTGATTACTTTTTATTTCATCGTTTAAAATTTCAAATAAGTATGTGGTGCGTGAATATAAATCTAAAAATGTCACTGTCTGAATTTAAATTGTAAGAAGGATTATCTGCTGATAGATAAATTTCAATTGTAATATTATTTTCATTATTAAATTATTCGGCAAAGAAAACTCTTCGAATTTTCTGAGGTAATTCGAAGAGTTTTCTCAGGTATGTTTGAAAAAAAAAATGTTATAAGTTCTTAAGCCTATAATTATAGTTAGTTATTTTTTTATTTTATATAAATCTCGTTTAAGAGGGCTATGCGGCCGCAAAAGCTTTCGCGTGCAATGTTGCCAATCTTTTTTTTTAAATACCAATTTCTTACTTTTATTTTATTTGTTTAGTTCACTTATTTATAGCTTTATATTTTTTTACTAACTTGTGACATTTTACGTTATTTCAATTATTACAATTATAGTCTCTAAGTATTAAAATAAAAATTGGAAATTGGGCAACGTCGCACAAAAAGGTTTTAATATTTTTTTTCCTGTACTTTTTTTCGTTTTCAAATATATCTCGCGTACTTGTATAAAAAAAATCAAAAATTTAATTCCAACATAATTGAAACAATAGATGTATCTTCAAGTATGCATATAACATTATTCTCATTATTCTTCATTATAACTTTTTAAGTCATTTCCGAGAAAAATCGGATACCGCAACATGGTATTTGGTGCATAGCTCTCTTAAATATGCAATCATATCAATTTGATGGAATAATTGAAATGCAGAGTGTTTCAATCAAAAAAATCTTTAAGTTTTTTTTTTATTTATATGCTTCATTTTATAAGTGTTGAAAAAAATCAAGCATTGCTCTCGTGACTTTTGTTTTACTACTTTTTTTTTACCAAGTCGACTTTTCTCAGTTTTAAGATAAAATAATAAATAATTAATTTACTATAAATATGTAAAAACTTTTGGATACATTGTTTACTAATTCTTACCAGGGAACCATACCGAACCTCAAGAACCGCCGTCTTTTTGACTACAAAACTGAACCTTGGAACCGAACCCTACTATCAAATTATCAGAATCGATGTGTGAGTTTGTTAAAGCTCGTTGACTCCAATCATGTAACTAAAAGTATATTTGATCTAATTTCAATATAATTTGGTTTAAATTTAAAATCATTTTTTATTCGAAACTTAAACCTTTTTATCAAAGACAGGATTCACCAATGAAATTAGAAGCATATAATCACTATCTTGAGAATTTTTAATTGAAACACTCTACAGCAAATATGAAATTACTTCTATAAAATAAGACTTTCGAGTTGATGTTTTTTTTTTTTTTACTTTTTACTTAATTATTTACAAAATACTTAATTTTTATTGGTGTTAATAACTAAAAATAGAATAGAATTTACAAATTCTCATTTGAATTGAATGCCGAATTTCCGATCCCTTTTTTTGTATTCGTTGCATCCTGTGTTTTGTGCAAACTGAAAAAAAGTAAAAAAAAAAAATATATAAAAATAGAATTAATAAATCATGACTTCGAAGATAGAAAAATGTTATATATTTTCCATTTATTTACTTACCCATTTGAATTGTTCGTTATATCTTTAGATTTTCTTGTTACAATTTTGTCCTTTATCAAAACTAAAGCTATTGCACCAGCAATACCACAAATGCCCATCAATGTCATGGGAAGGTAATACGCCACGTCATTCTAAAAAAAACACGTGAATTGCAAAAGAAAAACAAACAATATTAATATTCATTTATTTTACTTTGGTATTGCATCATCTAACAACGATGCAATTAATTCTATGAAAATAATATCAACGAAATGCATACAGAAATGAATTGTTAATTGCGATGCGAGGAATATATAGTTAGTTATAGATATGTTCGACTTACCAATAGCCATATATATGGTACAGATATTAAACCAAATCCTGCTGATAAATTTGCAATGCCCATTGCACGTGTACGTAATGTTGTTGGATATTGGAATGTAGTAAATGTGGGTATAACAGCATTTGTTACGCCAGTTGTGCATTTAACTAATGAAAAAAAATATAAAATAATAGTATTGCACAATTTGTTATGTTTTAAAACATTTGTTTGATGTGCTTGTTTATGTCGATGGTATTCATGATGGGTGAAAGAGAAATACACAGAAAGAGAGAGAGCTTTCTGAAATATTCTATATATTGTATATACTTATTTTGGTTATATATGGTGCTATCAAATGAACATTTTGTTAACCTTAACCTATATAATTTTGTAGTACGTAATTCGCAATAGATTAAACATTTATTTAAATGATTATGTATTGGTTTTTGTCGATTTAATAATGATGACCTGACCTTGTGCTTTTTTCTATGTTATAACATAAATTGATTTGCCGTACCAATATATGGGACAGCTAGTTTTTGAATTTGATTTTGTTTAATAATATATATACAATTTATAAGACAATCTCTGAATATAAAAATTGATAAGAACTCTTATCAAATAACAAATGGCAGAGCAGTAGAGGAAAAAAAATTAGAACATCGAATGATGAGAAAACTATGTACTCGAGCATGGAGCATGTAAGAAGAGTTAGAGTTCGAACAATAAAAAGAAAAAATAAAGTTACAAAAGGCGCACATGAAAAATCAACGAGCAAAAGATAAAGATATATCGTCTTCTTCTCTCCTACTTCATTTTTCTCTTCATATCTCTTGTGCATTCTTGTTTGTACTAGCTGTTCTGATTGTTCTCTGGTTTATCTTATTATCTTTTATCGGCTTCGAAATATTATTATATATATTTTTTTTCCAACCGCCAACTATCGATACCTTCTAATAAAAATAATCAGTCAAATGCAAATTACGATGTTTTGTTTATAATGTGTAATTTTTTTTATAAGAATTAAAATGTGTAACGATGATCAATTCCATATCAAAAATAAATATAAAAAAAATTACCAATCATAGCTAAACTAATCACAGTCACTAGTTTTCCACCTGGTATAAAAGCAATCAATAAACAACCAAATCCAGCAATGAACATATAAACCACTAGATTACGTTTCAATCCCAATTTTAATACAACATAAATAGATAATAATACTGAAATGGTTTCAACTGTTCCCGCAATTACCTAAAATACAAAAATATTTATATACATTTTTTTTCTTAAACATTGAAAAACATTGAAAATACAAATGGCATATAATTAACATGCGAATAAACTTACTGTATTCAAATAAATATCACCACCTAATTCACTAAGATGTAATGTAATTGCCATATAAAGTAATACAAATGCATACCACGATACAATAACACAGACAGTCGTTCGACGAAATTCTGCGTTAAAGAAATCAGCAAATGAACTATTTGCATCCGCATCATCTATTGGTAAGTTTATAGTTTTTTCATAATTGACTGGTAATTTTCGTCGATTCCATTTTGCTGCTTGAATAATAATAGCTTTTAATTCATCAGTTCGACCCTTTGCAAGTAACCATCTGGGTGACTCTGGTAAATAATACCTGGCAAAAAGAATATATTTGGTTTATTTTATTTCTCTTATTAAAAACCGAATTTTTTAAAATGTTTTGCGGTTTTTTTTATAAAAATCCGTATTTACCAAAATAATATTAAGAGAAACCATGGTGTTGATATTACTAATTGTAATGTACGCCAATTTTGCGTTAAATATGCAATTCCAGCCATAAATACATATGATATTGGAAATGGCACTATAGCCAATACACCAATTATTGTTGACCATTTTCCAGATACCAATTCAACGACTAACACAAAACTAATATTTACAACAGCCATCGATACAAATCCAATTAAAAATCTCAATGTCATGTACAGTGCCAATGAATGTGTAAAGGCTAACGATGTTCCTAGAAATTTAATGAAAAGAAAATTATGAATTGATATTTTTTAAGACAAATATGTATTTTTTAAAATAGGATTTCATTTAAAATCGAATTATTTTCTTTCCATCTTACAGGGTGCACACAGGCTCGCTTTTTCAGCTTTTTTCGCTTTTTTCAAAAACTGTAGCTTTTCTTCGCTTTTTTGAAAATATGTTTGTGTAGTGATTTTTTTGCCAAATTATAGGATTAAAACCGATTTATCTTTTTAACTTAAGAATTAAGATTTGATTGCGACTTGA
>JAABKK020013434.1:0-21633 GCA_011634745.2 Catotricha subobsoleta
TTCGGTTCGGTTCGGTTCAGCTTGCCAATTTTTAGTATAAATTGCTCAAAATTTTTTTTTTTTATGAGGGTTTGGTTCTTTGGGTTCTTAAAATTAAAGGTTTGGTTCTTTAGGTTTGGTTCTGAAAATAAAAAAAGGAGGTTCGGTTCTTTAGGTTCGGTTCTAAAATCGAAAAAGTGAGGTTCTTGGGGTTCGGTTCGGTTTGGTTCGGTTCGGTTCGGTTCGCCTCTCTAAAAAGAACACTGATAATGTTCAGTAGAATATTTTAAAATTACTATTTGAATATTATCATGGTCGGTTAATAAAAGATGTAATATTCAATAAATCGATTATTTAATTATAAAATCAATCAAAACTGTTGAGTAAAAATTAGCTGTAGAATTTAACCCTAATTAAATGATTTTCGCTCGATATTTTAATTAAATTTAATGGAAAATTTCTTTCCTTACTTGATTTTTAATCAAATCAATTGTCAATAAATTATTCAAATTTTATGAATTTGTTTGATCATTAATAGCTTTAAATATTAAATACTATTACAAATCAATTATCTTGTATTTAATTTTTCGCGTCGATAATCTATAAAAAAATGAATTTCCTCTCGATAAATCGAAGTAAATAAAAAAATTCTTATCAATTTAATTCTACTAAATTAAATCATTTAATATATCGATCCCTTGTAAATACTACAAATCAATCGTAAAGCATATTAAAGTCAATAATTTTTATCACAGTACCGAAAATGAACAATTAAATGGCATGTGCAATAACAACACAACCCAAACTATATTGTAGAACTATATATAACATTTAACACAATAATACCGATTACAGTGAGCACGCTCACCCATTCATAATATCTAATTGCCTAATTGGCCTTCCCTTATTGGAATTGATTTGATATGAATTGATATTGCCAGTGAAATCAATTGGGGGTGGTTGGTTTCATTGTTATTAATTCATTTTGTGTGTGTTTGAATACAGATTCCAATAATGTGGTTATATTTCTTTCTTTCTTTTTTTTTATTTATACGTAAATATCTGTGAATTAATTGTATTTATAATAATGACACAAAATAAATATTTTTTTTTTTATTTCGAACACCACATGCTAAGGTATTTATTTGATACAATGAGAGGTATTTTAAATGTAGCTTTTTGTGTAGTTCGTATCTATAGAAATAGATAATATTTAGGAAGCGATTCACATTAATATAGATGTTGTGGTTTTGATTATTAATCGACACCAACACTGCGCTTTATGGTCATAATGTTCCTTTTGGTAATTTTTGTAATTGTACTATAAAACTATATTGAATACAATATTTTAGCTGGATTATTATTTGAATTTACCCCCGCTTTACTGTTTTATTGTTGAAATTGAAAGATTATAAATCGTCAAAAAACTTTTATTTTGACACACAATTTTGAACATAAGTGCATACATACCATCGTAGGCGATCATAAAACTTATCACACTTGTAAATTTGCAGCTGGAAACATTTTAGTGGTTGTCAAGTCAGCATTGATCATTTCAATATATATATTATATATTATTAATGCATGGAATATATAAAATACTAAAGAGATTTTAATTGTTAAGTTCCGAAATATCTCAAATAATAAAACGGTAATAGCTTAAATCAGTCAAATACCATTCAAAGAACTAAGTACCAGCTAGTAAGCAAAATTTACTACATACTTAATTTATGTAGAAAACTAGAAACCACGTACAAATTAATAATTAATTCCAAAAATATTTTAACTTGCCAATATTTTAAACAAAAAAAATTGTGAATGTATGACTGGTATGAACTCGTTCAAAGGTACTGAAATTTTTATGTTTATAATTATATGGCATGCAGTAAAGTACATTTGTCAAAAATAATTATGTAATAATTTTGATTTTCTTTCATTTTATTTACATATATATTTTTTTTCTTTTTCCGTTATGCACAACCAAATCAAACGTTTTCTAAGCTAATACTGAACGATATTAAAATAATGATTTAAATTGTTTGCACTAAAATATAAAAATATGAAAATGTATTAAATTTCTGAAAATAATACATATATGTTTTATTTGTCGTCTGACTAACATAATGAAATACTCAGTAAATTGATAATTAGTAATATGTAATTGATTTCAATTTACAGCTAATTAAAATTGAAATAAACTTAAATTAACTGTAAGCTAAAAGATTTATTATTTAGAAAAACGTATTTACAAAAATTATTAAAAAATGTTTAAATATTGCAAAAGCATATTATTTATAAACAATCCTTTCACAAGAGACTATCCGCGCAGTTTAGATGTAAATAATTTATTATAAATTGTTATTTCTTACTGTCCTTATATACATATTATATTATTATAATAGATAAAATTTGTACTTATATTTGTACAATAATTCGCAATAAATAAATAAAATATCAATCAACACATATGCTATTAAAAATTAACCCTCTATTTATATGTACAATGATGGGTCATGTTCATTGCTCATATAAACGATGTCACAGTCGCATAAATAAAACAAAATCCTTTGGGATTGTGTTTCGAATAATAATATATATACAATACATTTGATGTAAATACTATAAAAGATTAGAGCATAATCTAATAATCACATGTGAATCCTTTGCATTATTATAATATTTTTTTAAAAATAATATTATGTATTATGATAACTACTATATTCTTTTTAGATAGATCGTAACTGACGAGAATCATAATATTGTTTTTTTTTTATTTCATGATGAATTTTTTGGGCGTTAAAAATGATAAATGATGATATTATTTAATTATGTTGAATGTTGAAAACTTGAAAGGTTGGAAGGTTGAAACATAAACAAAGGCGGGAGGACCCATATATATCTCTCTATATATATATATAAATATATGTATCATAAAGATTCAATAATATTCACTGTGATGACACTGTTTTTACAGTTTTGTAAAAATATGTTGATGAATGATGATTATAGGAGATATATAAGTTGAGTATAATAAAAATATAATCTGTCGGCAAAATTGAAATATGCCATAGTAAATAATATTGTAGTACATTTAATGTCTTTTACATTTTTTTAGGGAGATTCTATTCAATATAACAATAAATAAATTATTTTATTTTATATTTTTTCTTACACATCATTATTATTATAATGTTTTTGTAATTTTTACCTGCTAGCAGCAATGTCAATTGTTGGCATTATATATAAATATGTAATTAGCAAAATGAAAGATAGAATTGTATTCTGAATATTTGTTTTAAAATTCTTATTTATTGGGAAATTATTTATTTAGAAGTTACTCCATCATACATCAATATACTATATGAGACTATTAGAATCAAAAACCGTTTATTTCATTTGCGCTGGCAGGCGATTTTGATCCTAATTGCGTATAGGGCGATATGGTACAAAATCGCTTGTCAACGCAAATGAAATAAACGGTTTTTGATTCTAATAGTCTCATATAGTATATTAAACTTATAAAATTATAATTTAAATTTTGCATTATTTTAAATTTAAATTTAGTCTTTTAATAATTAATTAATTATCAAATTCAAACAATTTAAACATTTCTCATTTTTAATTTGTTTTATATAAAATAATATACTTTAATAATAACTTAACTGGTATAATAGTTTTGTTTTAAATCTCAATCGTTTATTACAAATTTAAATTGTCGTTTAGTTTTTTTTTTTCTACAAGAATTTTATTCATAAATTTCCGAAAATGCTACGAATTAATGGGTAGTCAAGCTATGATTACATGCGAGATGTTTATGTTTAATCTTCTATGACTATAGATCATATCACATCATAAAATTATTCATAAAAGTGTTCTTCGTTGATAGTGCCGACAATAAACTATCCTATGTATTGCATATATCCTATAACATTCTTTTTATTTAACGAACAAAATGGGCCGAATTGCAATACATAATTACAATATTTAACTTTTTTTTGAAAAATTAACTCAAAAGTAAATTTTTTAATATTACTTATTGCGATGTTAGAGAAATATGATATTGTTATCATGTTATCTCTCAGTCAATTAAAATAAATTTTAATTTTAATTTTATATATAAATCTTATTAGCTGTTTATAATCTAGTAATATATATAACCATTAACCATCAATGAAAAATATCTACAGTATCAACGCTTAAAAGTATCTTGAAGTTTTATACCGTAATAGTTACACTTACAGTCCTAAATAATATATACTTAGTATATACAATATACATATATATTATTTACCTATATATTCACTCTAGTATTATAAAATAATATGTATTATATAAGCAATATATTAAGCAATTTCGGGTGTTGAAGAGAGATTTAGCGGTTCATTTAGTAAAAAACACCTGCGTCTCTTGTATATTATGTACTTTTATATTTTCATCCATCCACAATGTACTATGGGTCTGGTTTGTATTAAATTCTACATCGAAAATAAATAGATAAATTATATGTTGTGTGAGATTGAGGTTTATATATTATCTATAAGAAGGAGAGTAGCGACATCAGTGTCACAACAACAATAACAACAACCAGCAGCAGCCTATATATATAAATAATATTATATAATGTAGTTTATCATTGGAATGAGGCGACATTTGTTTGAAAGCAATATTGATGAGACTTACTCGTCGCTTTGGTACCCATATTTATTTAACCAATCGAAATTAAGTGTCTTATTAAGATATAGCGTTTATAAATATATTCCTCTATCTATAGAGATATTAACAACAAATATATATTATTTGATGGATTACTTAAATGAGAATAATAAATTGTGAGGTTAATGAATATATATTTACGTGTACTGACGGATATTTATTTTATATCTTCAATAGGCATTTAAAATAATAGATTCACAAATAAAATTTAATTATGGTTTCTTATAAACATTTAAAAATGAAATAGAAAATATTTTTTTTTATTTATGATTGTCCACAAAACAAATAGAGAGCATTTCAAACATTTTTCTTAAAATTAAACTACAAAATTATCGAAATTTTTCCAATTAAATTAATTTAAAAAAATGTGTGTGTGTCTTTTTTTCCAATGTTTTTTCTTTAGGATGTGGGCAAATTAAAAATATGCTCCCAACCATATAATAGTAATAAACAAAAATACACAACTCTAAGTTCTAATATTTCATATTCATCATTTTTAAATTTTTGGGTGAAACTCATTATTTTTATGCGATCCAATTGCTAATTTTTAACACGAACGTTTTCAACAATTACTTATATCGATTTTTCCAATATAAAAAAATATATATAAAAATAATTATAATTGAATTACGTTCATATGAACTAAGAGTTATTTTTCAATTAATTTACATAAACATTAATATACTTTGAAACTAAATTAATAATTAAATCTTCTTGGTTATTGTCGAAAAAGAAAATATATCCCTATAGTTTTAATTTTACGTCTTATTGGTATAATAAAGAAAATAACGGTATTTGATTTAGAGCATTTTTGGTACTGAATCAATTTTAAAACCACCCCAAATTTTTTATTGATAAACATATCCAACCGTATAATTGTTTATATTTAATGAAAATTTAATAGTTTTAAATATGCAACCCTCATGGGTCATGGTTAATAATATAAGTGAATAAATATAAATATTAGTAATTATCTATTGTTGCATGGATATTTTAATAAAAATACCGAACCCTTTTTGTGATTTTTTTTTTTTTAATTTTGATCAGATTATTTGCTCAATTATGTCTTGTTATTTTTTTTTTTTATTTCGATTTTACTTTTCCAAAGCATAACTTGTAAAATAACTATTAAGAGTTTTAGACGTTCTAAATAGGAATATTTAATGAAGTGATTAATGATTTCGATCATATATTTACGTTGTTAGAGTATAATATGTATTCAATTTTAACAGTTACCAGGTTTTTTTACTAAAATCTCCAGATAAAAAAAATTGAAACAAGAACAAAAACATATAAACGAAAATAGAAAATATCAGCAAAATATAAAATTATTTATTGACGTGTGAAATAAATATTATATATAGATATAATCACGCTGAATATAAATATAGATATTAAAAAGCGATTTCTATTTTTATGATATTCGCATAAATGTATAATAAAATACGATATACTGAATATTAGTTATGCTTAGAAATTTATGAAACTGATAATAATAATTTGACATAGGATTTTATACGCATATCAATTTTAATGCACGCGTATTAAATAATATGATTTTCTATAAATATAATGTTTCCATTATGTTATACTGGAATAGATTATTCTGAGAGAAAAAGCAAATCGAATAGTAAAAAATAATGTAATAAGGAAGATTTATTTCACATTTCACATTTAACATTTATTGTTTTCCATCCAAACGATCAGATTATATTGATAATGGTTAGTTAAGTATATTATGTGATATAACAAAATAATTGCTTCCTCGATTCAGAGTATACATTAGTTTTCCATTTATGCAAGAAGTAATATTAGACATATATTCAAATTCAAATAACAATTTTAATATTTGCGCTATAGTTTTCAAAATTGGGAGTAGAAGAATTTCACAGGAAATAATATTATGTGTCATGTGTTTTAGTTATATGTTCATGCCTAGCCTATAGAGATTAATGGTTAGCGATATTTAAGAAATATGTATGTTATTAGATACGAATTTTTCAAAATTTCATATACGATAAAATTTGAGAATTAGCATCCTGAATTCATAATAGAATAACATTAATATTTAACGTATTGCGATTCAACAAAATTCAAATAATATAATTGAGTTTGAAATGAGTGCAAAACATAATAAGTATCCAATTGGGATAAATTATTTTAAAGAATTGTAAAAAAGATATAATCCCTATTAAAAAGTTGAAATCAATTTCACCCCTTCTTTTTGGTATTTGAAATTCATATATTATAAAGGCGATAGCACCAGCATAATAGAAAATATAAATAACAACAATAAAACACTTGACTTATTTTTCCGCCACCCTTTTAAATGTATTTTGGACATATTTATTGACGATATTAACCCAATATAACATGATAGTTGTTTTTTTTTCCTTCTTTTATCAATATTAAAAAAAGCACCTCAAATACAAGTATATTTAGTAAAATAATAACATGGAATTATATACGTTTATCATTATAGGGGTTACATTTCAATTCTACGTATTTAGTGTGAAATATGATATGATTTTTCTTTTTTAAATTTTCTCCTATTAAATGAATTGAAAAATTTAAGAAAACTATAACATATGTTGGAGATCGTTGACTATATTGTTGCTAGAAGGTGTTAAATTATGAGTTTTCTTTTGTGATTCCTACCCTTATAAAGATAATGAATGAAACAAAAGATAGCGGATATTCCACAAACACAAATACTATATGCATTCATAATCATAATGTAAATATCTGAATTTCAATTCTTAAGTATTTTCATTTCTTAAATTCATAACCATATACACAAATTTTATTTTTGTTTTCATCTCCACCAATTTAAATTGAAAATTCATTCTGGCAGTTAAAAAAGTCCGTAAGTGCATGTTGGTTATTTTTTTTTGTTGTACTAAAATCAATTATTATCGAGCTTCAACGTCAACCGATTTAGACAAAACATTTTGAAAATACTTATATGAAAATGTGTTTAAAACTGTTATCTCTGTTGTTTAATTCTTCTATTGTGTATTTTATTTTATTTTTATAAAGAATATAAAAGTTTAAATTGCATTTATGTTTATTATTGAAATATTTAGTCTGGCCGAAAATAAGTGAATTCTCCACACGTGGGTAGATCCATACACAATATTATTTATTCTTTACACTGATTCAAAAATTGAACCTTGATAAAAAGAAAAGATTTGTAGAAATGTTAGTCGCTACTGGAAAAAAAAATAAGTAAAGTAAATATCCATATAGTCTTTAAAATCTATTAAATTAGATGATATATACGCTTACAGTTAATAAAAATAATTTTTTAATAGAATAAAATATTCAAACTCAAACAATATATTGTTTTATTGCACTCCTCTATATTTTTATTTTAATTCGTATGCCAACATGGTTCTATATATATACCCTAAAATTGGCACCAAACTTACACTTTATGGTATAACATAGTTTACCATATTTCTACACTTTCATCGTTCTGAATAGTAGTTATTCAACTCCTAGTATATGTAAAATTGTTTTTGAACAGCTTATAATCATTATGATTATTGTTTGTAGGATTAATATAAATCATTTCTATTACTCAGTAATCTTTTCCATGATTCAGAAAAATTGCACATTTAGTTAAAATAATGTATAAGTAAAACAATATAGTTATAACAATATATATATTAGTTTGTAATATCTTAAAGTATAAAAATTAACAAAATTTCCCAATGCAAATGAAAAACGTTAATCGATCACATTAAGTATAAGTTCACTCTTTCTTATAAATAGAAAATATACGGATGCAGCATATTCCGCCACCCGACTCTGAAGAGAGACTCTGGGATCGTATATTTTTCTTAATTATTGACTCCGTACTTTAATTATCAACAAATATTAAAGCCCTATTAAAGATATCTATTTTAAAATATCAATAAGAAAGATTCATACTGCAATATATTTAAGGCATTAACTTCTCATAACAATGTTAAAACTCAGTTCCTCAGCAAAATCTGACTGCTACCACATGTTTTATATGTGAGGGGTCTAATACCATCATAAGCGGCAATCTCCATATTTTTTTTCAAGCAATTTTATTCTTTATTGCATAGTAAAATAAGAATGATAATTGTTTGAAAAAAAATATGGAGATTGCCGCTTATGATATTAGATCCCTCATGTAATCGACTAGCGCTTTTAAACAATCGTGAATATAGATGTTAAATAGAAATCTTTAACTAATATGCGCTTAGACAATTGAAATATGTTGATTTCAATTAAAAAAATAAACAATACCTTAAATTGTTTAATTTTCTCTCGTAATTCATATAACTACATAATAATAAAAAAAAATGTTATAATTTTTCGTTCTACAACATAACCAGTATAATATTGACCAATAGTTATGATATTTTACAATAACATTCTTCCTCAGTATATCTTTCTTCCATGGTATTGAATACACGCAGAGTCAGTTTTGTTATATTTCTAACGAAAGCCAATTTACTTAATGTCTTTATTGCGGCATCCTTAAAATCATCGAATACAAGAAGAAATGCAACACAAAGCAATACAATAAATGTATGGTAAACAGTAGTAGTAGCTTTAAAATTATATATTGGTGCACATTTCTGTAGAACATGTTATAAAATATTCCATATTATTATATTGCTTCTGAAAATTTATAAAATACGTATTTCTTCTTTCGTTATGCTTTAATGTTATTTTTACATTCATCATATGCTACTGAATCTATACGGGGCCCGTTCCGTGACTTCAAACCGCCCGATGCAAAACAAAAAAAATCACCCAGTCAAAAATAAAATTTTTGTTATTTTTGTGGATTTTTTTATTTGTTGGTTGCAGTATGAAGTCTTGAAAAGTTTCAATTGAAATTTTTCATGAAATATTTCAATACATTCGTTTCATTTTAAGTTTTCTTTATCTGCTGAGAATGGTAACGACACTCAATATCACCAGCTCAATAAGCGACATGCAAAAAATTCAAAGAGCTACATTTAAATTATGACCATGTTTTTTAGAACAATCAGTTTCTTCTGTGATTTGACTCCATCATTTTGTCACATATGAATTTGTGGAACATGCCTTTAGAGCATACACGAATGGTTTCAAATAGACTACAAAAGTAAAACGGCTCACGGCTCATTTTTCATTGTTCTAATGTCAGTTCCAAGTATTTCTTCATTGTTCTTATGTCAGTTCCAAGTATTTCGCCGCCTTACTTTTGTAGTCTATTAAAACAAAGAACGAACTTTCAAATGAAAAAGGCTTTCATGGCGCCGAAGATACTGATTTCGTTTGCGAATGCTCAGTAACTTCAGTTTCTGGTGATAATAGACGAATTTTTTAAACAAGTTAAAATTATAATCTTATTTGATAAGACATTACAACATAATTTTAAATTAAATGAATTTCTAAATTATACTAAAAAATAAATTATAACGGAAAATTTAATTTATTTGGAATATGAAAACCAAATATTTTATAATTAGCCACAATTTTTTTTCAATTATGCTTATATTATTTAAATAAATATAACAAAACAATCCACGAAATCGATACATATTAAAAAAAAAAAATGAATGATTTGATTCATGTAAATAATTTAAAAGTGATCTACCGATTGTGAGCTAAAATAAGTTTTTATAGGGGATCTAATCTTATAAGATCCCAAGAAACCAGTTGCACTATAATAATTTTTCCTGACGCTATAACCGTGCTATAAGTAAGATTTATGATTTAATATGCGCTATATATAGTTGCTAATAGAGAATCAAACCGAACCGTCAGAAAAGACAAATTTTTAGAAGGGTTTGGTTCACTGGTGGCTAACAGTGCTCTCATTTACTAATTAGCTGTATAATTCGCTGACAAAGCATTTACACAACGTTACACAGTAAATTTGCATTAACACTTAAATATCAAATAAATTATCCCTACGGGCATAATAACGCTATACGCGGGTGTAGTTTTGCTAGTGTGAAACTAGAAATATACGAAGTATTTTTTGGTATGGCACACACGGGTTCGATATAAATTTGAAAATGTGAATAACTTTTAAATGCAATTTTCGATCATATA
This sequence comes from Catotricha subobsoleta, assembly GCA_011634745.2. Taxonomy (NCBI): domain Eukaryota; kingdom Metazoa; phylum Arthropoda; class Insecta; order Diptera; family Cecidomyiidae; genus Catotricha; species Catotricha subobsoleta. Next base: position 10,780 of record JAABKK020013434.1, read on the forward strand.
AAAAATTAAAACTGAATATTAACTTATAGCACATTATAGACCAATTGGTTTCTTGGGATAAGATCTAATTAGATCTTATCTGATCATTTTATCTGTATCCAAAACTGCAGATATGTAAAAATAAAAAAAAAAAAAATGGATGAAATTTGGTCGTCCCTCAAATATTTGCCACGGGCCCGTCTATATCATTTAAAAACGCAGTTTGTTTTTTTATTTTGCTCTTATTATTATAGAGTAGATTTGATTTTTGAATTTGCAAAAAATATCAATCCAAACTGAATTATTATTGGATAGTATTATGCATATAAATTGTCATGGGAAACATTTTCCATACGCTAATTACGGTATTTATGTGTTCTCACGAAATACAAAATAATCTGCAAATATTCTATATATAAGCTATTATAATAGTTTTATTGATTTCGTATAATTAATTATACTCGGTCAATTAAAATCATACTCTGAATTAAATAATATTTAGGTGCCCATATAAATATGAGTGAGAATTTTAATATATACTGACGTGAGATATTACTCCATCTATATTAGTAATTTCTACCATCCTACACTATAACTTCCAAAATTTTTATTCACAAATTCAATGTTTTACAATGAGCCATGCATTATGCATAATTTGGAACATAAAATGACAAAATATCAAAAAATATTTATGTTTCGGATATTATAATAATGGTGATAGTACTAGCTAGTGTCGTAATTTAATTCATTGTAATGTCACGGGGTTTCTTTAGAAGTGCGATGATCAATAGAAAATTATGCACGGTTATTTAAATATTGGTATTCGCATTGGTGGAATATTAGATAATACAGTTATATTTTATTATATTAAGGGCCATTTTATCAATGACGGTTTAACTTAAACTGAGTTTAACTTTAAACGGCCAACATCGGGCGTTTAAGTTAAACTCAGTTAAAGCAATATTTTGTATGATAAAACCTAGTTTAACTATGATTGAAAAAATGACATAAAATTAAACTTAGTTTAAACTCAAGCTAAACTGAATTTAAACTACGATTGATAATAATATATTACCGAATAACAATTTTTTTTTTTTATACATTGTTGGTGTTATTAAATGTTTTCTAAACACATATAAATTATCATTCTATCGCAGCCAATATTTTTAAAAGTTCATATAACCAATTTGAAAATTATGAATATTTTCAGAAGAACAAAAACATATAGTATAGGAAAAGAATCACATCAAATTGTAATCTGCGACAATATTTAAAAAGTTATTTTCAATGTTAAAGATGACGAATGATAAAGGATTAAATATGAAGCGATGCTCATGAAAATATTGAAAATGTTTTTACTAATTTATGATAAACCTTTCGTTAGATTTATATATAAATTGAATAACACACTTAAACTTACGTTGACTCAATATTGGCTGGTAACTCCAGGCATGTATCGAAGATATTAAAATAAATATTCTTTCAGCATCTCATCGTTTTTCTTATTTTACGATTTATAAAGTATAAAATAAAATAAAACATAAATTGTATTTAATCATATTTTGTGTAAAACACATTTATTTCTCAATTTATTAATTTCCATAAAAATATTAGCATATTCTATAACTTAAAATGTACATTTGATACAAATGTAGTATCTTTCTATATATTTTTATGCTTAATTTTTTTAATTTTTATTTTTTAAAAAAAGATCAACAAAGTTTTATTATTTACATTCTAAAAATAATCTAAATTTATTACAAGTGGGTCATTTTCTAAATTAGTGTAGATAGATTTTTAGTAAGGTTATAGAAAGCCCAATATCTATAATACTTAATAAAGGATTCACTTTTTGTTCAATTAAAAATAATGAAATAAATAAATAAAATACTACAACTAAAAAATATAAAAGCAAATATTTCTATTTTTTTTTTTTTTACATATTTACAATTTTTTGGTAATTTTAAACTTAAAGGAAATAAAGTTAAACTAAATAATGCCAAAAAGTCACAATTTTATATTACGATGTTTGGTATTCAGCGTTATAAAAAAAAAAAAACTATTAAATGGATTTTAAATTCTATAAGAATTCGACTGAATTTAAATTAAAATGGATTATGTTCATTTAAAATTTGACCATAAAATTCAAGGAAAATTACTTAAGTTTAATATAAGATAAAACAACACTTTACATAAATTATTATATAGAATAATAATTTAAAATAATGCCCGCCATTTAAATATTTCCAATTTTTGCATATATAAAATCATCAGTTTTTAGCATTAAACTCATTGCAATCACAGTTTAAAAACAAGAAATTAACAAAATAATAATAGACTACTCTTCAGATTTATATGGTTTAAATAGTTTTGGTTTATCTGCTGCTTTTAATATTGTAATTTGATCATGGTTGTGGTGGTGATTTTTGTGTTGTGGTGTTGATGGCGATGTCATAAGAAGGCCATTATGAGAATTTAATATATGCGTTTTTAATGGACTTGATAACTTATCGGAGCCAGTCGGACTTAATGAAAGCGATGATAAAGGTGATGTTGGACTCTGTAGTAAATCATTTGGTGGGGTTTGTGTCTTTGGAATGCTAATTGGTGTATAGCCTTGTGGTATACTTCCCAACATATGATAACCACCTTGAGACTGTTGTAATTGATGAGGATGTCCAACGCCTGCATTTCGTTGAGGTATTGGGTATGGTGCGTACCGATATCCATAAGAGTAATGGTTTGCTGCTGATTGTTGTAGTTGTGGAGGCATCACAGGCATTTGTGTTAACATTGGATTTGGTCCATATCCATAAGGCATTCCTACAGAATTAGCAGCCGCTTGAAGTAATGATGCCGCAAATGTGGGATCTGCGTAGACGGCAGCATAAGGCCAAGTAACTGCTATACGTTGACGTTTATCTTTCATACGACGATTTTGAAACCAAACCTGCAAAAAAAATATTAATAATTTATTATTGACAGAGACGTTTAAACAAAAATTGTCAATAACTTCCAACTCATGTTAATTTTATATGTAAAATAATGAATAATCCATTAAAAAAAAGATAACAAAAATACAAAAATATTTACAACATAATAAATATAAATATAAGTAATAATGATCATGATCAAAGTTACCTTTTCACCAGCAACAATAAAATAAAATTTAAAAAAAAAAACCGTCGATTAAAATTATATAAGAGGATTGGTCACTTAGCACCTCAGTGGCAAAACCTTACACACATTCATTCAATAAAACTACATATTGTATTTGATCTTTGTTGAGAATAAGTAAGAAAAAAATAATACTAATAATAATTTTATTGTATCTTTTGGTTCGGTAGCTTTCAAATGTAATTAATATACCTGCGATATGTAGAAGGAATGAGAAAACAAATTTTTATGAACTGTGTGTTACTGCGGTGCTTTAAATTTTTTTTTTAATGAAAAAATAAAAAAACGAAATAGAAAAATTAAACATTAATCGAATGATTAATATAACATGAAAATTATATATATCGGCAGAGATGAAAGACTATTTAAGTTTATTACACTTCAGCCATTCGTTTATTTTAATTTTTTTAATATTTATTTGTTACGAATTTTATTATACGGTAATATCTTATCTAGTATATAAGCGACATAGAATAAAATCGCATCAATAATTCATACAAAATTTTCTATATCGTAAATAGAAGGCTATATATATATATAATTATATATATATACTCAGAATGTTTAATCTTTAATAAATGTTGAATGTTGACCAATATGAGAACCAACGCGAATATAATGACGATACAAAACTAAAAATACAAACCTTAATAGTGGATTCAGGTAGTCCTAATTGTACAGCTAATTCACATCGACGTGGTCGGGAAACATAATTTTCTTTAAAAAATTCTTTTTCAAGTCGTGCTAATTGTTCACGTGTAAAAGCTGTACGATATCTACGCACTGAAGGATCAACTGGAACACCTGATGCATCCATTAATGGGCTTCCACAGTCTAAAACAAAGATAAACATAAAAATTAATTATAAGAATAAATAAAATCAATTTTGCCTAGAATTAAAAGAAATCAAGACAATTTGGAATTTATTCTAATTTATTATTAACAACATTATTATTATTGCTAATTTTTTGTTTTTTTTTTTGTTTTGACAAAAAATGTCAAGTTATAAAATCTAGCAATAGAAAATAACCAAAGTCGAAAATTGTAAACATTTCTAAGCCAGTTAAAAGGTAAAAGGCATTACAAATGTTAATCATGTCATAAACTATGAGTTAATTTATGTTTATTTTAATCTTTTTTCTTTTTTGCTTTATTGAATTTGATGAGATTATAAGAACATTTAGTAGTTAAAAGGTTCAGACTATCATATTTATTATTGCATTACTAATCTCATTTGAAAAACCCTATGTGCATGCAAATGCAAATAATTGTGTTACCTCTATGGTTTTGAGGTATTTATTACTTTTCATTCTAAATGCAGAACATACATATTATGATGATGGCAAATTCAATAATTTATCCTATTATTTTTGTACACAAATACATGGGCAGAATGTTACTATTTATTAGTCGATTTCCATTCACTATGACCATAACATGGTCAACACTCATTCCATTGGAACAACCATACGTCAAAAAACCGACTATGGAGGCTAAAGCCATATTCACATGGCCAAAAAGACATCGCTGAAGAAACATACTGTCCCACTCATACGCATTACTTTTCTTATATCGTACATGAAATGGCAATTATTGTAAAAAAATTGTCGAAGTTTCACATTTCCCCTCAAAAAACTCATAATATTTTATGCAGCTTCGAGGTTTCTTTCGCTTTTGACAGTTCATTTTTGTTGTATGCATTGCTAATTGTGTAAAAGCAAGTAATACATTCACGTAAAATAAAACAAAAAGATATACGCGCGAGCAAGAAAGCATGTTTCTGCACTGAGGTTTCTTCAGTGATTTTTTGGCCATGTGAATTTAGCTTAATAGTTTCTACTATTTGTAGTTGTAACTATATTCAGAATAATGTTCGTTTTTTGAACGACCATGGTCGTTGAATTATAAATGTCAAATATGTCAAAATAAACTATATTAAATAGTCGTGATTAATAATTCTCAATAATTATTGAATTGAAAATTTAATTAAATTAATTACACTTTAATTTTTAATAACAATATGTATTTTTATATAATTGTAACATTATTAATGAAAAAAATTACGAATTAAAAAAATATTAAAATACATGGAATCGATTTCCATTCAAATACGACTACAACTTCGATTTGACAGCGACCACGAGCAAGTACGTATTAATAACTACTTCTAACTTCTAACTTCTAACTTCTTGGTCGTAGCGAATGGAAATCGGCTATTATATGTCCATTAATTTACGATCAAATTAAATGAAAGGTGCCGACAAAATATGCATATTAATTTTTCTTTTTTACCTGATATTCAATATGTTAAATTTGAAGAGGTTTAAAAACATTGAGAGCATTAAATATTAAAATTTTTGGTATTCCTTGCATTGTAGTAATAATGAATTTCTTTTAATGCGTTCGGCTCACAAAATTGAGTTACGAACCAATTATCAAACAAAATTAACCATGCAATGTTATAGGTACATATAATTATTTGCTTGTTTTTTTATTTATTGCTGAATTTTATTATTATCACAGCATTTTATTCCAAGCAATTAGTTTTTGTAATTTAAATACAAATTAAATGACGGTTGGCTTGATTTTTCTAAATGGACAATTGTAACAACATTTTTTGCATATTCAATTTATTGAACACTGATCTAAGTTTTTCGTTAAGTAATATTTATTTATTCTCGTTTGTTTTAAGAAAATGTCGTTGCACCGATAATTAAACCTATTATCTGATTAAAAATCTTTTAAAATATTCTTTAGTGTAGCATTATTTCTTTACATTTAGATGTAAAAATTCTTATCTAAACATTTCATATGAACTACTTACTCATTCTTAGCTCTACCAATTTTATGTCATTTTATTTATAGGCCGCTTACGAGCAAGTCAATTCAATGATCACCTAAATGAACACTACATAAATAGAGCTTACTAATACCCGTGTGCGTGTCATAATTAATATTATTATTAAATGTTATTAATACTAGTTTTAAATTTTCAAAAAAAAAAAAAAATAAATAAATAAGAAACGTTAAATGTTAAAGTACTTGAATTTAAACTACATATTTTTATAAATATTTAGAATGAATTTAACGGAAGATACTTTAAACCTAATACAAAGCACACATTTCAGGATGATGTAATTAATAAAGTATAATGTACTTCCATATATAACAACATATGGACGACCAATTTCCGGAAGAAAAAGAATTACAACCACTTTAAAATATGTCTAGCCGTGCGCCGTCGTTAAGTGGTTGAGGACCAATTCATCACAAATAAATAAAAATCTCATGCAAAATTATACATTTGTAAACATGTGTAATACATTTTGTAAAACATATTTGTTGATGTTTCAAAGTATTTATTTTATTTTTGTCAATTAACCGATATTTTTTGAGTACTAGGAAGAGGATATGAAAAAGAAAAACACACACTGAAATCTTACCTTTTAATGGTGGCGATGGCGGCGGTGTAGTTGGTTTTGTATATTGCGATGGTATTATATCCACAACAATTGATTGTTGTTCACGTTGTTGATTTTCTAAATTGTAATTTCGAAATCCTTGCATTTTGAAAGTTTTTATTCTTTTATTCTAAGTACACGCTAATATTTATCTTATCACAATTCTAACCAAAATGTATTAACTACTTTGTATTATTATTATTTTTCAATTATGTTACTATTATTGAATGACACACTAAATTTATTATAAAACATTTAATCGAAGTAAAATGTAAACACAATATAATAACCAAAACAAAATATTCATCCACAAAACAATAAACAAATTTAATTTTTCAGATGATTTACGGACAAACAACGTAAATAAAATTATTTCACTTATAAATAACTGTACTTATTGTATGATATCCACCGAACGACAATCGTTTCAAAACTCAAATAAACATTTTAACAGAATATACCGGCTACTTAAATACCTTCATGAAAAATAGGCGTATACAAAAATTTCATTTTGAACCTGAAATTGCAATAACAACCATTTGTACAAGCTACAAGGTAAGCGTATCCAGTTTATTTTATATAAACCCAAATGTATGGCAACCAATCATATTGCTTAATTTTAAATGCAGTGAAGAATAGTGAACAAACATCATGTTGTTCTGTACATAATTGTCTAACAGAGAAAAATATATTGTTTGATTTTCACTGTTGGTATGGGTGGTTTATATGTATTGTGATTGTGCTTATGATCTGTAAATGATAGCATAATCAGCAATGGAAAATGAACTAAATTGTACATAATCTACTATATATTATATACAGCTTAGCCTTAGAGCTAGTTGGATGTGTGGACAAATATATGTGCTGCGTGTATGTTATAGCGAAAGAAAATATGTAAAATGTTTAATGGTAAAAGAAGAAAAACCGAAAAAAAAAATGAAGAAATTTCAACATAGGTATGCATACGTATAAGTTATTATATCCATAGTAAACTAAATGAAACATTCAATCCAAAATTTGGTATTCATTGCAATGAAAAGGTTGACTTTTTTTTAGTTTCCTTTTCGGTTTTTCCATAAACGAAATAATGGTAAAAATGAAATAGAAAATTCAGATTAATAATAGGGGTTTATCTTTTGTATTTGTATATCGGAAACTTTATTATTTCATTTATGCATTGAGGTTATCTATAACAAAACAACTATATTTATATAATAAAAGTATGTTCTGTTAGGGAATTTCATACATAACAAAAAAAAGAAGCATCGAGATATGGGTACGTAAGCATATTATATCAGCGAACCACTATTATAATCCATATCTATAGGTATATCTCTAGTGCTTTATATACGCGAACGTGTGGGTGTAATGTGTAGGGTAGGATATTATTATTAAACATAAAAGTATAAAGAAATATAAGATAATTCTATTTATGAACGAAAACATTTCTCGTTCATGGCAATCAGCAGGCATTATATAAAATAAATTTTCTTTCTTGAAATTTATGATTTCTGGCAAATTTTAGAGGATTTTTGATCATGGCATTTATGCTCTTTATAATCGACAATTATGATGCTGTAAATTATATTGGATGTACGTTTTCATTATTCCTCAGTGGCGAGAATAGCTAAAAGGATATATAATATTATTTTATTTTTTCTATTTACTTTTTATTTATTTTCTTTTGGGTATAAGGTATAAGTATTTTGTACTTGTATTAACATTTTTTATGTGAATAATTTTTAAATTCAAATTGAAGTTGAGAAATATAATAATATAGTAGAAATTGAAAATATTATTATTGAGAATTAGTTTTAAATAATATGATTTTTTAATAATTGCGAAAAGTGTAAAAATATAATAAGAATTCAATTTAACTTTAAATCTAGAATTATTCTGCGCCTCTCCGCCTTTTGGAAAATATATAGTAAGAATTTTTTTTCTCAATGTCGAGAAACATCTCGTCCTGTTACTATGACAAGCGGATCTAACATACATAGAGAGCTAAAACCTCGTCAGATTAACACGACGATCTACAAAGATGTCCTTAGATCATAGGTAGAGATTAATCTGCAATAAGTAGAATCCTTTCTAGTGTAGTCACTATCTGTAGCAAGCTGCAATTTTCAACATAGGTAGTACTCGATGACTGAAACTCAAAAATGATAATGCAACAAAATCCGAAGGGATCGTTAGCTCTCAATAATTCCGCGATCCAGTAGAAAAACGGAAATAATCGCTAACTGCCGGTATTTTTAGCTAACCACCATCAGCGGAATTATTGAGAGCTTCGGGAATATCATTTTTAGATTCCTTGACCCTCATTTCCTGTATATCGGCTTTATCAGTTTCTTACTTTTCGGAATAAACTTCTTAGATATTTTACTTTCCTCCTGCCATACGTTTTCGAGATAGATTCATGGATCACAACATTGTTTGACCTCCAGGTATAAACAAAAATCGTATATTTTAATTTAAAAAAATTCAAACTATTACCTTTTTGTTGTATGAAAAACACTATATTCGACCTCAAATTTTGTGTAGAATCGATTAAAAATAAGTTAAATCTCAATTCTCAATTCAGAAGCCATTTTGACATATTTGGAGTTGGAATTTATAAAAACTTTGTTCCACATGCCATAAGGCATTTTAAACATCTCCCCAAAGGTAGTATGTTGGAGTGTGTAGGTGCCACCGTTCCGAAGATATTGAAGTTTTGCTGAAAAATGCATTTTCCAAGATGGTGGCTAACGCTCTCTTCGGACTTTTTCCAGCCATTGAGTAATACCTATATGGTGGTCTAGACTATCTGTCTAGAGTCTATCAATTATCTTCTTATAAACGCCGTATATAAGCGCCGTCGGATTCATGATACATAGTAGTTTTTATACAAAAATAATAAATGAAATAATTGTCTTTAATATTTTGAAAATATTAACAACACTAAAAATGATCGATAAAAACAATAATAACATTTATTATAATTATTATTAATATAAATTAAAATGATGATGATATTCAAAAAATAGATAAGATAGATAAAAAAGAAATATGTTATATACTTAGTTAAATCTAATAATACATTAAATTCAATAAAATGAAATTAACAAAAATATTATCAATAATTATCACAAGTCATTATTAATAGGCATGATTTTAAAATTATTGTTACTTATCATTATTATAATTGATATTATAATATCTGTATGTATGGATTACGGACGCAAAGTATACGAATAGTCGTGACCTGAAATAATATAGACATTATACAAAAATAATTTAATTAGACACTTTTTTGTATCTTACGTTGTTTTGTTTTGTTTTTTTTTTTTTTTTTAGAAATTAATACTTACCCAAATGATAATAATTAAAAATAAAATTTTAAAAAATGACTTAATTAAGTTTTTAGTTATAAAAGGTTTATTATGTGAGACACATATAGAATATAGATATTTTATGATGTCATCATATCTAATAAAAACTTTCAAAAAACTGGAAAAAAAAATGCAAGTAAGTTCTCTTTGGATTGGAAATATTGTTAGATGATAATTTAATCTGGAGAAGAAACATACTTTTTAAGATGCTTAATGTATCTGTTGTTTTGAGAATACGCTCTATCTTAAAATCCGTTTTTACATGAAAATAAAATATTACTACAAAAAAAAAAGTTAATGGTTGAATTCCATAAGTTTATTTTAATGTTTTGGCGTGTGACACAAAAGTATGAGCGCAGTTAATTAATTAAAACTAAACGACAATAAATATCAAAACTGTTCTCGTAATATTTAATATTGTATGTATTTAAATATTTTGAAATTTTCTTTGAAATGGTTTTCTTTTACGTTCATAAAATATCTTCGTAAAGAGATTTAAGATGATATTTTATTAAACCATATATATTGTATTTTGGCCAGTTGTCAAAACTTTAAAAGTAATTTGCAACGATATATATGTATATATGTTCTCTCCATTTCTATAGATGTTTAACACAATAGAATTTTTGTATTCTTGTTACCTCTGTGGCTATATAATATTCTATAGAAACAATATAATATTTGTATAAATGTATAAGTATATATTATGGCGTTCTGAAAAAAAGAACAGTTTGAATTTTTTTCCAACTGAAGTATTATATTATGTTCTTGTGTAAATTGATAATAAGACCAAAGAATATGTACTATAGAACAGAAATATGTCAAAAATATGTCTGCAAGTTTTACTAACGCATGATGATGAG
>JAABKK020013445.1:0-21616 GCA_011634745.2 Catotricha subobsoleta
TTGATCCTAATTGTATAGAGCGATATGGTACAAAATCGCTTGTCAACGCAAATGGAATAAACGGTTTTTGATTCTAACAGTCTCATATATGAGCATATGTTTTCTTATGTGCGATCGTTTCCTCTTATGACTAAATTGAAATTGAATGTGATATCAATGCGATATCAATTTGTATTGGACTCTTAATTATTTGAGAAGAGAATATAATTAATAAGTATCTATTTAATATGGTTTCTGCGCTTGACATTTCAGTAACAGAAAATATTAAAACATCTGTATACAGTGATATGTGTTCAGTTCAATAGAAAAACAAAAAATAGTTAGTTGAATTTTTTAAAGCATTTACTTAAAGCCCTATTACAGACCTTGAAGCGAGTTCTGATCAGGAAAACAAAAATTCATTATAAACTGCCCGTCCACTTTCATCAAGCCTGTAGCACCCTATAGATTTTTGACGATAAAGTGAATTTAAAAGAAAATGGATAGAACGATCAAAATTAATTTAAAAAATAATTATAAAATTAATTAATAATCAAATTATATTCCCTAGTCATAAATTCTTTCTCGCGGTAATAAAAATACATTTCAATAAATTCTAAGTGGAAGTTGTAGTTGCAGCCTTTGTTTTCAATACCACCGATATGTTTATTGCATTCGAAAGAATAGGAAATATGACAAATATCATAAAATAAATGCAATTGAAATAACAATTTGCAGACCCTCTCAACCCTGTAGTTAAAGTAGCATGCAATACGTTTTAATTTTCTGTAGATTGATTTATGCATAATGCATATGGCATAAACATTTCAACTTTATATTAGAAAATTATGCATACAAGTTACGTACTTATAAATAGTGATAATATACGGTGTTATAAAGAGTTAAAAGAGAAATATGCAAATATTTCTTTATAACTTTATATTATTACTTAGGTTTTATTTTTTGCAAAGATACGCTGTCGCATAGAACATACCTTTATATCTAAAAACCTACGTCACACATATGTAAATATATAATCAACCAAGCACCACTTTTGCTACTTTTGTGAAAAACTCATACATATTAAATATGCAATAAAATATAAGCAATGAACAAAAGCAAAAAAAAAAATAAGGAGAAATGTAAATAAGTAAAAAGTAATAAAATGTATTATTATATTTGGCATGTTTGAAATTAAGTTTAGTGGTGGCTTTTAACACTTGATACGGTGTCAGTAGAAATGGTTGGGTACTTAAAATATGTGAAATGCTTTAGGTATACTATACATACAAACATTGTAATAAGTTAAAAGTTTTATTTCTCATGCGTTACAATATAAATTTCTCACATGTTTATTACAGCCACTGTTTCTGATACTTACCGCATAAACATTTCAAGCACTTTAAAACATAAGTCATATTATCAAATCTATAACAAAATTTCATCTTTTATGCTCTGTGCGCGGTAATATTTTATTTTCTTATTACATTTTGTTGGTTGTTGTTGTGGTTCATGTTGCTTTTAAATATAAAAAGTGAACCAACAACATAAAGTAACAACAATAAGTTTAGCTTAACTGTGAAGAGTTATGTAAAGTTCTTACCAAAAAAAAAAGAAAAGAAAGAAAGAAGAAAAAGAAGCAGAAAAAATAATAATAAAAGAAATGAAATGCGGAGTTTTGTACTTTAATATAGGCACATGGTACAGCGTAAAAAACTTTGTTTATTCAACATTTTCCTTTATTGTTTCGCGTATATATTATAATATAGTAAACAGCATTAGCGCTATACACATTACACACACCTATCCACGCCACCATCATATATATATGCATATAATATATTATTTAGCGTTAAGTAAATGAATATATAAGCTCTTTGGTATAAAATGAAGGATCTATGGTGTGGTCTTCTCATAAACCCATCATTTGAATATACCAACACTGCTACCATAAAGTTGTTTTTATGTATTTTCGTTAATAAAAAATATATTATGTAAAAACCTCAGGGGGTAAAAATAATCCATTATTAGCTGTTTATACACATCCCCATAATGTACTTAACTTAAGTCTTAACTAAATCTCTTATAACTTTCTTATATTTTGTTTCTTTTCTCGTTTTCTTTTTTTTTATATTTCATTTATTTATTTCATTTTATTTTCTTCTTTTTTTTTATTTTGGGAATTTGTTGTTTGACAGTTTGTTTTATTAAATTCCCAGCCGGAAAAAATTAGAGATAGAGTTCGTTCAGGGATTATTACTTATTCAATATTCATTTTTTATTTTTTTTTATTTATTAAATAATCAAGCTATCTTCTTTTCCTTTTTTTTTTATGATGAATATTTCTCTATTTAAATGTAATATACGAATTTTATATTTTGCGTGTCATGTCTCCGAACAGAAATTTAAAATTTACAACGTAAATTCAAGAAATGAAATTCATTTTAACATATTCAAACGAAATGGGATTTTTCTTAATTGCAATGACATGTGTTCAATACCTAATAGATTTCAATAATATTGCTTCAAAACTATTTTAAAAACCCAAAAAAAAAAAAATCGAAAAAAAGAAGAAAATGCCAAAACCAAATTCATGAAAACTTAAAATTCAAATTTATTCAAACTAGGTGCTTTGCATTCCCTCTTAAATATCCCACGATGAGAGGGTATCGTACTTAAATTTATTAGTAAATTTAATTCGTAGCGCATAATTTGTATATAAATAAGTATTTTGTAAATTTTACTAGCTGCGTGTGTAAAACATTCTATTTATAATAGAAAGTATAAAATGAATGCTACAAATTATCTGTACTGTAAGCTTTTAAGCTTACCCATCCATACGCGTGTCGGCATATGTACCATATTATTACTCTGTTAAAGCACTGAAACACTGAAACACTGAAGCAGTGGAAGAGTGAGCACAATAAAAAGTACGCCGTGGATTTATATACACATACATAATATTTATAAGTGTATAATGTATATATATATTATATATATATATCAAATATTTATATACAACAAGGGGCACGAGATATAAATGACTTAAATTATTGCCCAACAAAACCATAATAAAATATACAAATAAAACACACTTTCTCTCTATTAATATTGCTACAGCTTATTGTGGAGGGTTAAATGCAATATATTATATTATTTAGGCTGCTGGCATTGGTGATAGTATATGTGCCCAGACCGAAAAGTATCCCACATCACAATCATCACGTATAACACTCATCTAAATCCCATATTATACTCTCTACATATCTGCACTAACACCTCAACCTATTAATCTATATTAGTAGGTCTCGGATCAGAACGAGAGGGTTCTTCATCTTTTCTAATATAGCAACATTTTACAAGCACACTTTTTTTATTTAAAGTTTATTCCTTTTCTTTTTTTTTCTTATTTTATTTCAACATGCGTAACATAACACATATCTCTTCACCACCATCATCATCGCCGTGCCACACGCATCATACATAATATGTGAATTTGAATACTTTATATAAAACATTTACAAAGCTTTGAAAAATGAATATCAAAGATTCCCAAAAAAAAAAAAAAACAGAAAAAGAGAAAAGAAACCAAACAAAAAAAATAAGAAGGAAGCGAAATATGGTGGTTAGAATAAAGGTAGTACATACGCAGGTATATAGAATATAGTTAACTATTGCTTTACAATATAGTAATACTGGATACTAAAATAAAATCCAGCCTTAAAGATATATTACCCATCACATCAATGAAACACGTTGCGTATAACGCGATAAGCAAATACATTGTGTATTATGTGTCGTAGGTGAAAAGTTTACGTCAAGAAACATTATTTTCATCTTCTACACAACTTTATTTTCTCTTTATCCTTTATACAATCTCACTTACTGGATACAGAGTTGATGAACTTTAAAGCTGAATGCCAGTTGGCTTAAAATGTATTATACTTGTGTTTACTTTAAAACATTATGTTATAAATATTGAGAATTTTTCGTAATACATACGAGTATGTATAACTCACATAGTCGCAATCAATAAGTATATAATAAGTAAAAATATATAAATTTAAAGTTTATTAATTAATTTTTTTTAGGTTGTAGCGATTAAATTGTATGAAATTAAAAACATGAAAAAAAAAATCGCTGGCTCAGGTGCATTTTATGGAAAATTATTTTATATTTTACGATCATTATGCACATATAAAACATAATGTACCCGTTCATACTTTAAAAGTTGCATCCATTTGCAATTTAATTAATTTTAAGCTTTCTATAATATTATCAGTTTTTTTTTAAGAAAAATTGTTAGTCATATCAACACAAGTCACCTAAAAACCTAAAAATAAGTTATTAGATTATGTAAATAAATTTAAATTTAAAAACAAAAATGAAGCAAACGGATTCATGGCCTTACGATCTAATTTACAATTTAGATCTTTATATATTTTGAATCACTGTTATTGAATATGTTTGCTTACCTCAAAATAATTATGTATGACATAAATTTAAGCAGTTGAGAGGATGGCATATAGCTTCCATAAGTTATTTATTTATGATAAATATTAATTTACAATTAATGTACAATAATTATTTTCTTATATTATGCTTTTTTAAAAAAAAAAAAAAACTATACATCACATAATCCAAAATAGCAACCCGAAATTATGCTTAAGATTGTTGAATTTAATTTTATTTATTTTGCAATCATATTAAGTAAAATTTATTGAAATTGTAATGAAATTTCAATTGAGACGGTAAAGTAAAGTAATGCATATTAATGGTTTTATTGAATACGATATACATGTTTTTTTTTTGTTGCACACGTAGCCTCCAATTACATCTATTGAAAATTCATGGGATAGAGCTTTTGAAAAATATAGTCTGTATTAAAGGATAACCTTTAACATAAATGCACATAGAGTACAGTACAGTTACCAAATATTACACAGAAATAAAAGTGCAATATTGTGTGCATTGAATAACAGAAAAATATGTTCAAGCACTTTTAAGCATAGTCTCGTTTTATAATATGGATAAAAAATGGGATCACGTAGTATGGATAAGAAGAAAAATAGTAGTAAACAAGTATACATTACATATAACAGCAGAGCCGGATGTAGCCTAAAATCAAGAATATTCGAAATTTAAAACATTCTATCGCCTTTATATTATTTTTTTTTTCTTTGACAGAATAAATTAAACTTTACCATTAAAGCCATCATAATACAATATGACAAATACCAAAAAAATATGTTAAAAATGTTTTAGCGAAACTCTGATATCGATGGCTATGAATGGGAATCAAAAAGATACAGTTTAACTATTAATAATTTGTGAGATCGACAGTGGAAATGGAATAAAGTGGATCAAATTCTTTTTTAAAGTTGGATTTGGTCTTCTGATTAACGTGTATAAAGGATTTTGAAAAAAATTAGTACCCACCTAGAAGGTAAGGTCAACAAAAAACTTAGGGGTTTCAACTTATGGGTCGGTTAAGCACATTTTAGGTTTCATTTATTTTCAAAATAATTTATACAGATTAATCACGAGACCAAATGCAACTAAAATAATTCTCTCTATACTAACATCGAATAAGCCTTAATGTGACCCTGCATAGCCGCAGCAGGTATCTCCATCGTCAAACAAGAAGTACAACACAATGTAGAGCGAAATAGTGAATAAAACTTAATATTTTTCCCGGTAATAATAACACGCCGGGAAATATAAATGAACTTAACAACAACACAATAGTTTTTTAGAGATTGCAGTAACTGGTAAACTGGAACTGAAATATAAATATAGAAAAGAAAACAAAGCTGAACAAAAACTAACAAGAGAACACAATCATGACGACAAGTTGACATGCCCTTTGAGAATAAATTGTAATATATGTAATGGTTGGTTCTTCCGTTTTCCGACAAACATAACATATACACCATGTAAACAATATTATAGATTTTTTTATGCTGTTGCCCACGGTGTGAGAAAATGCACTTTAACCATTTTTTTTTTTTTTATTTTTAATTAATTTTTGTTTCCCCAGTGCGCTTAACGTAATATATTTACCTACGCTACTTATGAATGCAGAATGGTGTTGTGCACAGTTTCATTAATTATACCTACCATGATAGAAAATGGTATATTCGTATCCTCAATCTACAAACCTATTACAATGGAATTATGCTTAAAAGATTTCGTTTAGCCTACTTTTACCTCAATGTTTGTGTATAAATTTTTATTTTTATTTTTACTTAAATTTGCTCTTATGAGACAAAACAAAGTACTTATGCATATTAGAAAAATGAATAATATCTTATTTAAGTTATTTCCCTTATATAATACGCTTATATCCACCTCTATTTAAAAATAAATAAATAAATGAAAAGTGCGGAAAGAAATGCCTACAAGGCATTCTTATAAATGTCGTAATATGCACTTGTGTTTTAAAAACTTTTTATCTTTTTAAATCTTACTGCAATTTTCTGCTTTCTTAAACGGCGTTGCACTACACACAGGGATGTGACTTTTCAATGAAAAGATGAATTTTGAAATGTTTCATGAAAAGTTGCAAGTTTTCGTTACATTTCACGAAAACTTTGATTATAAATTATGTAATTTACGAATTTACGTTTTTATAAATGTAACGAAAACTTGCGAATTATATAATGAACACATCAACCTTCACATGAAATGTCATGATAACATGGCTTTGAAAGTTTCAAGTTTTCCTTTCATTTCGTTAACTTTTTGTTTCTGATAATGAAAATTTCCATCCCTGCACATAAAGCGAGGAAACATTTATTAATAACCATGCAATTTTCAAAAAATAACAATAATATTTTTTTTTTTGCAAGCACTTTACATTACACGGAATTATTCTTTATTCGGAATAATATAACGAATTGTTTGTAATTTGTAAGTATTATTTAATTCAGATTCCGAGATTTTTTTGCGTACCTAATTACATTATAATTATAATAAGAGAAATGGGAAAAAAAAATAACTTTTAATTAAATTAAAATAATATATTAAAATTAATAACCTTTTAAATATAACTTCATTATTCCTACAAAATTTATTATCGCGGTTGTTGATTAATCGGCACCTGGGCTAAGTAAAGCCTAGTACGCAGTTAACTTGCGAAAACCATTATAAAAAGATTCAGAGCCCAGCCAAAATAAGACATTTTGTTTGATAAATACTATATTAATGTATTTTTTTTTTCGCAAGTAAACTGCATACTAGGCAAACTTTCATTAATGTAGTAAAAATGTACTAACTACTTAAGGCTAGTACGTTGGGATCTCGTGAAATTATTGGAAAATTCAAAGTAAACCATAGAAAAATCGTGCTTAAATTTACTTTCATTAGAACATTAATAAATTTTATAATAAACTCAAAAATTATCGCAATGAAATATCAATACCATTTTGATAACAAAATTTAAATTTAAATTTCTCTTCGCAAGCCATTTCATTTAGAAATGCACTGTGCGAAACGAAATTTAATTTTATTTTCATTGCAATAAATTTAAAGTTTAATATATAACATTTATTAATAATGTTATAATAACAGTAAGTTTAACCACAAACTTTTCTATCGTTTTACTTTGAATTTTTCAATCATTTAATGACCATTTCACGAAATCGCAGCGTAGTTACTAGCCTTTATACCATTGAAGTACGAAGTACAACGTAGGTACTCGTAAAATAATTACAAATAAATGCGAAAACCACAATGGAAAAGCAATAATGATTGCCAATAAGAAGAACTGATTTTTTTTTACCAAAATTATGCTCAAGTACGTAAAAGAAGCAAATTTAAAGATAAATAATAATAATAATAATAAATGCAAGAAGTATAAGTACTTATATTTATATGGTATTAATTCTCAGTACGATGAATGAATTTCTAGAAAATTGGTACTGTAGTATGTTGTAGTATCTTCTTGAGCTACCAGTACTGACTTTATATTTTAGGTACCGATACATCGGTACTATATAATTATCCAGCCCTGATCGCAACTAACAATATAAACAATAAAATTGTATAGCACCAGACCATTCGATTAAGTTAATTGGACTGTAATCATTTCAATCACAGTTCTTATATTCTGTATAGCTAATCGAATAATATTTTGGTAGTCTTTTTTCAAAAAAATAAAAAAAATCCATTGAATTTGCTTCAACTAATCTATTAACAATTCAATACAAACAGCACAAAATGCAAACAAACCAATGTATCAATTTTTTAATATTCCGAACAGCTTTATCACAAACGTTTGATCATATAATCAAAAGAAAATTAGCGTAGCGTAAACGTTCCCGTTCAATGTATGTACTCATTCATATTAACATATTATTTACTCTTTCTTATTGACAATACTACGCACATTGATAACGATTGGTATCTAGTAAAAAAAAAATATCAATTCGACGTTTTCTTCACATCTTTTGATTTGGTAAATACTTATCAATTGAAATTTGTTTTCAACAATACATTGGTTTCCCCAAAAAAATGCTACATCTCATATTAATATTGGTTATGTGTGCTATGTACCCATTGCCTATTGTAAATGCCATTACTGCGTGTTTTATGTGTACGTGGGGGTTGTGGGCCCAACATATATATAAATATGTATGTTTCTATAATAATATGTTGTGATGATTTTTTCATATAGACATATTATGACGATGCCTTCAGCATATTTATTATTTATCATATAGACAATGTGTGCCAGCCTTGCCTTAATGCCTGTTGGCTTCTGTGTTATATATTCTATTTCTACATAAATATATAGCTGGATTCAACAGTATATATTTTCTGTACGTATGTTACATTGTAAGATAGTATATATAAATTGGAAGGCATTAGGGATAAAAAGCCGAAGTGCTTAAACCTCAATTTAAAAGAAATAGGTGTACATACAACGCGTAAAATTATAAATATATAAATAATATAATATGTATACATATATATATATGACTGGAGAACCCAACGATAAAGATAAAATTGAAAGTTAAAGGGAAAAATCTTTGTAATGCAAAACCATGTCATATAGAAGAATAATAAAAAGCGTCGAAAAGTAGAATGATTTTCTTTTGGTTTTTTTTTTTATGAAAAAGCAATAAAATAAAATATAAAATATAAATAAATAATAGGAAAATTGTAAAATTTTCCGCATTGTTATTTTCAACAAGATATTTTTCATCATCATCATAATAATAACAATATGATGATAGTCATCATTTCCATTTATTCATCCTTCGTTGAATATACTTCGTTTCTTTTGGCATCAACATTGGTCGAGTAGTGTTGTGTGTACATAATAGAATATAGATTAACTGTGTGACTCCTTTGGTGGAATAGTTTAAATAGTCTTTCCTTATATAATTTGATTTCTGATATATATTTACAAAAAAAAAAAATCGTTCGTACCTTATTTTGCCACTGGTTTCAATAGAATCGAGAGCTGCAATTGTATGATTTGCCGTTATACAAATAATATAAATGTGTATAGTTTTAAGATATAATTTCAAGCAATCAAACTTCATTCCATTTGTTAGTTTCTACTCTCATTTTGTTCTCTTCTTCTTAAACAACTTTATTCTCTGTACATATACCATATTACATAGCACCAAACTTCTTTTATTGTCATCGACCACTTCATTTAACGATAATTGCTATTTGTATATTGATTTTTACTCTTTCTGAATGGTGAATGGACTATATTGGGAACTATTATACAATTCGTATTTTTATGGTTGACATCAAAATCTTTCATTAAACAAAAGATAGCGAAATGAAAGTAGTAAAAGTAAAGGCCATTAGGGAAAAATAAACTATTTTATATTATTCTTCATTTTTGTCTTTGTTTTACATTTTCTTTTTATTTTCATTGCTTCTTTAAATGGAACTATCTTTATCATTATCAGCATCAGTATCGTTTGTGTCTGTTTAATGAGTTTCAGTATATGTATTTCTTTATTTTGTCGCAGCAAATCTGTAAGAGTATATATATATATTTTTAACTTTATTTTTAGTTGCAAAATATTTATTTACCATCAATAAAATATTTGTGATAAATTTGAAAAATTATTCGAAAATTCTAAAATGAAAAGTACATTTCCATCATAAAATGGATTTAAAAAAAAATTATAATAATAATAATAAATAAAAATGATATTAGCCACATTATATTACCTATATTTACATATTTCCGTCATCCAAAATGTCACGCTATAAAAAATATTTTATAACATTTACGACAAAAAAAAACTTATTTCAAAAGTTTAAGCTTTTATTTACCAGAAAATTATATTTAGAAAAAAGAGAAAAAGAAAAGAACGAATTAAATACACAGTTTTTTTTTTTTTATTTTAGCAAAAAAAGGTACTTTATGAAAGAAACAGTATTTTTCTGTTATTCAAAGAGCATAAAAAAGCACAAACGAAGAGGAGATATTTTTTTAATTTATTATTCAAAAAGAAAGTTATTATTAACATTTTAAACAGACAAATTATTATTTTTAAGAAAATTATATAAGTTTTAGCCTTGTGCACCATGCCCAACATCCAGGTCATTATTATGACATTCACTTTTATAGCGTGTATGAATGAAAATTGGTGCATATAATAATCTATAACGTAGGTACATAAATATATATATTAAAATTTAAATTTATTTTAATATTGAATTCGTCTTGTTTTTCTTTTTTATTTTTTCCTATTTTTTTTTTTGCTTTAGGTCGTACAAATATAAGCACAGCGCAGAGGAAAATATTTTCACTTATGCGAGAAAATTTAAATTTTTCGCTATAAAATTTTCTGATTTAGTGTATTGCAAACAAACTAAATATTTCATGAAATTGCTTTTACCTAGAAAACTTGATGAACATTTCAGATTTGCTCTATTTATATTTTATGCATTCACTGCTTTTATGAAAATGCATTTAATAAAATAATTATTACATCAAAATGAAATTTGTTTGTTATTATTTTGAGAATCCGTTGATTATTAGTATTGTTTAAAATAATTTTATTTTAGATAAAATTTAAATTATGGAATATTAAGCATCGCTAACACCATAAAAACAATTAATATCCGTTGAAAGCTATACTTACCGCATTATAATTCAAATGAAAATTCAACATACGAACGAGTATATTATGATTCGATTTAAACTTGAAATTAACTTTAATTTTAGAATAAGCCTAATAATTTCTGTTGAAATTGTTTTGGAAAATTTAATCCCAAGCCACTTAAAAAAAAAAAAACAAACAAACAAACAACAAAATCAATTGCTAAAGTATGAAAATTAAAACAAACAAAATAGAAAATTGGTTTGTACCAATTTTAATTCTCTTGAGGCCGCTCTCACAAATTATCAGATTATGTTTTCTTTTTAGGTTTTTATTTTTAATAGAAATTAGTAAGTACATTTTATATATAATTTTTTTGTCTTCGATAAATTTTAATTGTAATGTTTTATAAATGATTCTATTTTACAGAGCTGGAATGTCTTATTCGTCTTTTATCTTCCGAATAAAAGACAAAATAATATTTTATTTATTAAATTTATTTAAATTGATTATTGGATGATATATTTATTTAATTTAACACAAATAAATCAATAATTTTTATCTTGATTTTCAGTAATATGAAATTTAAAATTTAAATGTAAATTTAATTTTTAGTTAATAATAATATTATTTATAATATAACTAAAAGCCTCCGCTCGCTGCGCCGACTAGCTCCTGCGGATGGCCCTGAGAAGCCTTCGTTTG
Source organism: Catotricha subobsoleta (assembly GCA_011634745.2). Classification (NCBI taxonomy): domain Eukaryota; kingdom Metazoa; phylum Arthropoda; class Insecta; order Diptera; family Cecidomyiidae; genus Catotricha; species Catotricha subobsoleta. The sequence goes on from JAABKK020013445.1 coordinate 11,763, forward strand.
CTTCGCTCACTGTGGCTTCTGCACAGCCCCAGACAGACCCAAATACAATGTCTCAGGATAAATAATCTGTCAGTTTAAAAAAGACTGTGGCAAACTACGTTAAACTGAATATAAACTGCGATTACACTACTCTGACAGTTTGAAAATTTCTAATCTGCTTTAGACCTATACTTCAGGTTAACTTTCAGTTTAAGAGATGTGGTATAACCCCCCTGGGATTGTGAAAATAAAATAAATGATCTCTCTCTTGTGCTTGGACGATTGTAGGCGACGAATTGTCAGGGATGTAATTGGAAAGCGAGGACCTTTTAAATTTTGGTCGCATTAATTATCAGGGATGTAATTGGAAAGTGATTAAACGTCTACGCCAGTCAAATCATACCTCCACTTAGACTGAAATCAATTGACGATATATCTCCGGACATTAACCCTCATACTTATTCATCCCTTGCCATCTACAACCCAGTTCATCCCACTATATCCTCTGCCATTGCCATCTCTTTTCAGACCACTTTTTTTTGTCAAAAACGAAAAAGACATCAAATATGCCAGCTCTGCTATTTTCTTAAACTATGATGCAATTATTTTTATTCCTATTTTTAAATTTTAATCGTACGTTTGCATTTTCATGATGGATACATATTAGAAATTACTTAACAGATTTTTTTTCAAATCACTAATTAAAGAAAAGAATACCTGCATTATGTCTTATGTCTATTAAGGATAAATGATTGCCTTAACATTCTAAAACCATCTAGAAACAAAGATCGTATAAATCCCGATTTTACGACAACCATTATTTTTACTAATGTTCATAAATAGACTACTTAAACAGAACAATAACAGTTAATATTTCTTAGTTTCTCGCAGATTTTTGGTGATTTATTTTTATTCTTGTCTATCCTTGAAAATGTATATTGTTGTCATTGTTGTTTTATTGGCGACAAACAAATCAACTTCTTTATATTTAATGGCGAATGACAAATGTCTAAATAAATACAAGAGTATGATTGAGAAAAATAAAATAAATACGAAATATGATGTATATTAAATTCAAATGACAAACGCGGAATACATAAGTATTGAATTACCGGGTATTTTGTTTTGTTTTGTTTTTTTTTTTGTTATTCGTTTGCGTTCCTCTCACACGCCATATATTTTACACAAAAAATAAAATAAACAAAATATAAAATATAGACCTGTCATAAAATTAATTTAAACGCTTCAAACTCCACCATAGAAACAGAGTTTACCAGAACGAAAAGCATTATATAAGTATTAACGATATTACAAAGAAAACAAAGTGAAACATTTTGTAATTTCTGTATGTTTATTTATAATTTTTTCTTTTTTCTATTTTGATTTATAGGATCAATTTCATCTGAAAAGAGTAAAATGTTGGACATAACACGCGATAAACCAATAAAAGTGGCTGTTAGAGTTGCTGTACCCGTTCGTGATCATCCAAAGGTAAGTTATTATATATGTGTTTTATTTGTATGATATTTTTCATCATTGTGCTGGCCATATTTTTATTTATTTATTTTTTATTTTATTTTCCTATTATTTATGTCTAAATAACGTAAATATGATTAGGTATATATCTCATTGTGATGTGACGTATATTTATTTTGTGTTGAAACATTTCATATTCACCTGTGTCCTATTTCATTTAACTTCATATATTTTTATGATGTTATTTTATACTTACTTATTGTCTATTTTTTTTTTTTTGCTCTTTATATTAGATGTTATTATTCTATTTATAAAAAAAAATGTCGTGTAGAATCCGTTGTCGCTTTCTACCCGATCGAAACTTATCTTCAACATTATTTTATGACATATAAAATTAATAATAAAAATATCAAATACCATCCTTCGCACCTTACTCTAGCTTTATCTAATATCCGAAATTGTAAATGAAAAATTGGCCCAGAAGTATTTTATATCCATAATTTGAAATCGTCATTTTTATATCACTATGGATGCCAGAATTTTACGTTCTGATGGTCAGAAAAAAAAACCTCCAATAAAACTAAAATAAAACTAATAAAATAAATGGTTTATTTTATTTTCTTCAAATGTGATATTTTATTCGTTCGGTAGATACATTTCAATTTTGTGTGTTTAAAATTCTAATAGATATTTGAAAATCGTATACGAGTTTGAATAAAAAAAAACCCTTTTGGTATCTCATCATTTGCGTTATGCATGTTTGTGTATGTATTGTGTACTCAATATAGGTAAACAGAGCTACATTTCTAACCAAAAGAAAATAAATAAATAAATAAAAAATATCACATCACATTCTGACTGATAGATTCTATTGACTACATCGAATACTACACATATTAAGTATTATATTATACACAACTTTTTCTATGCAGCAAATAATCGATTTTTCTTTCATTTTATGTTATTTCTCTCACACCCGATATAGTTTAATTTTGTTGGAAAACTTTTGGGACCAAAAGGAAATTCAATGAAAAGATTACAAGAGGAGACAATGTGCAAAATGGCTGTACTCGGACGTGGCTCAATGAAAGATCGAAAAAAAGAAGACGATTTACGTCTCAGTGGTGATCCACGTTATTCACATTTATTCGAGGATTTACATGTAGAAATATCAACATTTTCAGCACCAGCGGAAGCGCACGCGAGAATTGCCTACGCGTTGGCAGAAGTTCGACGATTCTTGGTTCCGGTAAGTAGATTGAATATTTTTATATATTTTATCAAATTAACCAAGCAGTAAAGATTTATAACATTATAGATTTTAGTTCAAGCTTGTGGTGGCAGCACAAAAAGTTTTAGGTTTAACTATCAGTCGATACTATTTACAGTGGTACGTTGCTGCTGATAGTAGTTTTTGATAGTTTCTTGACAGTTAAACCTAAAACGTCATCTAGAAAAGTTTGTTTTATAATGATCTAGTAACTCAATTTCTCGTATGAGTTTCAAATTATCCTTAAAATAAAAGATACCATGCTATTCACATAAATAGGCAACAATTATTTTGTTATCTACATTTCTACAACGTGAAAATTTAAACCGAAACTTACTTTTATAAACAGCGCGCGTAAGTAATTCATACTGAATTGAACTCAAGAACAGCGCACGAGATACGAAAAGAAGTTTCGTGATAAATTTATATATATTTAAATCGAAATATCTAATATTATATTTTAAACACGAAATATCCACCAAAATAAAAAAAAAAAATATATTTTAAATTTCATATAAATTTTAAAGTTTTTGTCTTGCAAACAGAAAACAAAAAAATGATGAAAGAAAATCTATATAAGTTCTTCTTCTTTTATTTTTATTATATTTCTTTTTATTTGAGTTAAAGAGAATTTTTTTCATTATTACTCGTTATCTCATGGTCCATGGATAGAAATTATTTATTATATTCTTTTTAAAACTTTTAAAAGCTCTTTTTGCCAAGTGATAAGCAATAACTTGCACCTATTCTTTAAAAGTTTTTTTTTTTTTTTAAATTTAACCGTTTCACAACTAACCGGCAAGTTGAGAGAAATCTAATTTAACCTTTATGTTTGTGTATAAGTAAAACACATTAAATTATATACGTCGACACTTATTTCGGGATTAATTTTATAGCATTTTACGGAGTCTCCTATCGTAAGTATTCTTCATTCTAATTATTAATACCAATGATATCAAATGTAAATGTTTATGTTCAATTCACTAGACTATACTAGGCTCAATTTATTAAAAATTCATAGATACATATTAGAACAAAATTATGGTGATAGTTGTTTAATTATTTTGTAGAAAAATCATATACACAATAATCTTTTGTGTTGTGCGATTTATTTTATGGTAATAAGTAGATCATCATTGTGGTTTATTTATTACTTTAACTCATTTTAAATGTCGACAAAAAGGTAAATCATCTGTGTTGTATATATTTCATATGATACAATTGGTAACGTAAACCCGCCAAGCAGCGTACACGTCCTAACTGCGTACATATATAATTTATATGTAAGTGTACGCAGTTAGGGTGGATAAAAATCAACCGCCTAACAGCGTACACGTAATTTTCAGCTGTACGCAGTTAGGCCATAAATCATGATTTACATTATTCTACTAATTTTGATTAAAACCGAACGTAATGATAGGTAAAGAAGTAATTCGGTTCATAACTAAACTATCTACATTTCTAAAGCTTAACATCAGTCATATCTCTTTAAATAAACCTATAGCATGATATCAAAGTCAAAATTTCAAAAATTTGTACGCAGCAGGGCGGGTTTACGTTATATACAATTATTTTTTGCTACATATGAAGATATATTATGCATATAAGAGTGGAAAATAGGAGACAGATTATTTTATTGTTCCTTTTAATTATCACGATAGGTATTTGAAAATATATTTAATTTTTTGATGTTTAGAAATTGTATATAATTAATTTTTAATTTAAAGTTATTTGATTGTTTTGGCGTAAAGTGTAAATACTGTTATATTTATGTGAAACATGAGTGTATGCATTATTTTGTTATGTCCCCTCCCCCTCTGATCTCACAAACTTCTCGGCCGAACTTAATGGAAATTTTAGTATGTTGTAGACTTGAAGGATCAAACGGGTTGGTCCTCCGAACTTGATGTCTAAAGGTAAAAGAAACAAGTTACCAATGGATGGGCACACGACTTCGTTTTTGTGCAGAAAAAAAAATAGGGCAAAAAAAAATCGAAACCAATACTTGATTTGAAGTAAAAAATGTTTTATTCAATTTTCATGAAAACTATAGAGAATTTTGTTATAGCACCTTCGAATTGTCATATGCATTGGGTACTGTAAACAAAACAAATTATACGAAATTAAATTATTTTCTTACAATAAAATTGAAAACTTTTTTCATATTGGAAAAAAGTTTTATGCCTTCACTTTAACCAAAAGTTTAGGATAAATGGAAAACAAATTATTTTAACAGCTCAGCTTCTTCATATGCCTCTGATTTCTCTACCTCCGTCTAAACGTACAGTGGTGCACATCTGACCTCATTTATTATCTACGCTTGCTACTGGTTTCATATTTACAAAACACTTTAAAACTTTTCTTTAAAATAAGAAAAAAAACAAACAAACAAATTGCACTTCTTCTTATTAATACATAAGAGAATTTCGTATAAAATTCCAATAATACATTTTAAGCATATAATATGAAAAACGAAGTAAAAAAAAAATACCATTGCAGGTGCTTGTACAATGCACATATAATAAGACAAGAAATAGCAATAAATTCTTTAACTTCTAAATGTCAACTTCTTCGATTTAACCGATTGATATGGATGGTATTTGTATGCACAGTGAATTTCATTTTTGTTAGAACATACAACAATGTGACCGTTAAGTTCAACCGTTTTCTTTATTCATGTTGAAAGAGTTACGTTGACACAATTTATGTATGTAATTTATATAATGCATAACCTATGGTTGATTGATCAGATATAGTTAAATAGGTGTAACTCTTTAAGCCATTTTGCTTAATTAAATATTTTTGTTTTCTTATTTGCAAGAGTTCCAGACTATTTCGAAACTGTTGTAGTTTCCGGAAAACTTTTATATAAGATAAATTAAAAAAGTTGAATTTTCAGCAGGAAATTCGCTTAATTAATCATTGTAGGTAAACCAGGTAAATCAATATGAATTTTTAATTAGATAGCAATGTTCTAATTTATCTAAGAGTGATTCTTGTAATTGAGTAACAAAAAAAAAACTTTAATATTGAAAACTAATTTTATGCGGTTCTTTTTTAAAATTTTAATGAAATTAGAATTAATTGATTTGCTTCGGCACAACATTTTTGTTTTGTTACACACGGGCTCGAACTTGTAAACTTAAAAAAAAATAATAAATTTGAAAATTTGTAATAATTGCATAATGGTATTGCAGCAAATGTAATGAATGAACCATATTGTTATAGATTATTATAAATATATTTTTATTTTTATTTTATTATACTATTTTAAGAATACATATTTGATCATACTTTAATAAAAGAGATGGTTAGTCTTGTTATAGTTACTTAATTACTTCAAAATAACTTAATAGTGTTTTAAGAAGAAAAATATTGATGTTATCCACCTTGCCAATATTTAAATTCAAATTAATGCATTATTATGGATCATTACATGCATAATGAGACCTTGGAAAGTCAACTTTGGTAAAAAGTATATACCTTATCCTTATAGGATACAAGTTTTATGTAAAATATACATTATAAGCATAGATGCACACGCTTCTGATTTCAGGGAGGGGTACATTTGAAAAATTAAGATAGGGTATTTTTTTGTTCCATCGACGATTGCAAAACGACTTCAAAAAAAAAAAGGTCTTCAACTTTTAACAACCAACCATCGATGATTGCAAAACGACCTCAAAAAAAAGAAAAAAAAACGGTCTTCTGTCTTCAAATGCCGCGGAAAAAACCGCGTTGATTGCAAATCGTATTTTGTAAAAGTGAAAAATGATACTATTTTCTTCAAATTCTTCCAAAACACCGCGAAAAAAACCGGCGCTGTATGCAAATCGTATTTTGGAAATCGAGATAGGGTAATTTTGAAATCGAACTAGGGTAATTTTCTCAAACCTAAAATAGATACTATTTTCTTCAAAATCGAGGTAGGGTAGTTCTCTGAAACTTAAAAAACATACTATTTTCTGTTCAAAACCTGAAAAAAGATACTATTTTCGGCAAAATCGACAGTGGGTAAGATTTTTTTGAACACTCAGGGGGGGGGGGGTTATTTATTTACTATAATTGTACAATAATGTAATAATATATATGTTTAAACAAAATACTTAATGAATAAATTGAATTTAATTTGATTTTATGGTAATAGTGGTAATAATACCAAATAAATTCAATTCAAATTTAATAAACAATTACTTAGCTCTTTTGTGTGAAATTCCTGGATGTTTGTTTGTCAATATTTAAATAATAGTTGCTTACATGTCAATTGGCTGACGACAAATTGGCAGAGTCAAATTGGCCGATGGACAATTGACCGATTATACAAATTGGCTGATGGTCAATTGGCCGATTATATAAAATGGTCGATGACAAATTGGCCGATTGTATAAATTAGGAGAACTTTGAAAAGAGTAAAGTGGTACCATATGTTAGAACGATGAAATCGTAGCCAAGTCGATTTATACAGAATACATTTTCTGTTGAGCCCTAGCGGGGGAAATATGAAAAGAGTAAAATAGTTTTAGAGTTAAAATGATAAAATCGTATCCAAGTCGATTTATATAGAATATATTTTCTGCTGAGCCCTAGCGGGGGAACTATGAAAAGAGTGAAATAGCTTTAGATGTCTGAATGATGAAATCGTAGCCAAATCGACGTATACAGAATACATTTTCTGCTGAGCCCTAGCAGGGAACTATGAAAAGAGTGAAATAGTTTTAGAGTTAAAATGATGAAATCGTAGCCATGTCGATTTATACAGAATACATTTCATTTTCTGCTGAGCCCTAGCGGGGGAACTATGATGAAAAGAGTAAAATAGTGCTAGATGTGTAGAATGGTATTATTTTAGAGCTTAAAACAATTTACGACTTGTTATCGGCCAATTGTCCATCGGCCAATTTGTATAATCGGCCAATTGACCAGTCACCTAAATAGTTTTATGCTTATACAACTATTTCTTTTTTATATGTCTTGATTGATAGCTATTTCCATTTTCAATTCAAATACATAATAATAAAAATAAAACTAATGTCAATTGTTGTTGATTTTTGTATTACGTAAAGTTTAAGCACTTTAAAATGGAAAAAACAATTTTGGATCATAAACAAAACTTCAATATGTCCCATGTGACAATACTGTTTATATGTGTGTCGTTTAGGTGTAATATATGATACAAAACAAAACAGCATACGTTTTTTTTTCAGTTTTGTTTTTTAAACTTGTTTCTTTTTATCGTTGTAATAACATGCAAGAGCAAGAAAAACAAAATCAACGCAAGAATATTATTCGTATATTAAACTTCGAACATTTTTCGTTCGAAAAAGTTTTTTTTTTTGTTTTATGAACAATATGGTTTTTGGGGACAATGACTATGAATGAAAATCATATCCAGTGGGATCATAATTATTGTTTCTTCTTTTATTTTATTTTTTTTCTGCAAATCGGTTGTATTGCAAAGCTTTTGTATGTCGGTTGTAACTTACTTACAAATAACATAAAATGATGTGAACTGAAATAAAAAATAAAGTTATCTCGTTTATGCGAGATGTTGAATAAATATTATGAATAAAACAAAAAAAAAGTTCGACTAGAGTCAAAATAATATAAAGAGTAAAAAAAATAAAAAAAATAAAAGAAATAAAAAAAAATAGAAAAACCGAAAAGATAAACTGAACAGAAGGATCAATAAATTGTTTACATTAAAACGTTATAATAAACTTCGGCATTATTCTTATATGTCTTTTTAAAAAGTATAGTAGCAGAGCTATATCTATATTATTATACGGAATTGGTAATTTAATAAACATCAACATTATAATAAAAATTCAATTACGTATTTATTCTCTTTCAGTTCTTTTCAGAGCAATATTTTCATCCTTTGGTTTGATAATATATTATGGAGTGAACCTTTTTATTTCTAATATAAATATATATTAGGGTGGTTCGTTTCCCAAAAGCTTAAATTTTTCTAGCTCCAAAATCATTTTTAGATGTGACTGCATCTAAAACGACTATATTTAATGTTTTGGTCCGAATATTTTAAAGTTTAGCCACCGCGCAATCCAGTTAAACTTGTGATGTTTAGTGTTTCTATTTTTTCATCTTCTAAGTGCAATAACTTTTGAAAGGATTCATGAAACTTAGAAATGTTTTTTTCTATCACTACAGCACTTCGAAGATCGCATTTGTTTTCAAAACCCTTTTAACACGAAAATCAAAAGATCAAATGCAACTCAGAAAATAATGGTAGAAGGCCTGAAAATAAGGTAAATCCACCCAATCCCTAATATATCTATATAACATATATATATAAACTTTTATTTTTATATTTCGAATGTATATACGCAAAACATATACATCATACTTATATTGAGACAATGATAATCAAATATTTTAATGATGCATGCATAATTGCATATGTTGTTGGTGGCATCCTATATCTCTCAGTGAATTTATTATTTGAAATAGACAAAGATGTAGCTTATTATTTTTTAGTTATATATAGAGCTGCATAACGTTATAAATAGTTTTCAAACATTTTTTTTTTTTTGCCTTTGAAGCTTTTCGATAACAAAAGAGTTTCAAATCACATCAATTCCAATTTCAAAAGCATCTACTTAATAGTTGTACAAAAAAGCACTGCGTAAAGAAAGATTTTTTTCTTTTTCTTAGATAGTATGAAACAAATAAAATAATGATTTACTTTTTATCATATAAAGTGGTGGAATACTTGAACATGAAAATGCTCAATTCTTATAGGAAAATCTTCATTATTTTTAAAATTAATACTTTTAAATATATTTGATAAGCATTTTCGAACAAAATGTCAAAACATTTTATGTTGAACAAACCCATAAATAAAATTCTCGATCAATCAAGAGGTATTCCATAGATAGTTTTATTATTTAAATCTATTAAAAGAAACCATTTAATTTGTAATATTAATTAGATTCAAAGCAGGGTTCGGAAAAATCATATTTTTTTGATAAAAATCAAATTAATCGATTTTTTTGATTTAAATCATGATTAATTTGATTTATTTGATTTATTTGATTTTTTTTAAAGATATTTATTTTTTCTTGCTCTAGGAATGTAATATTTTTTCACATGTTTTACATTTGGCTTTGGA
>JAABKK020013456.1:11435-21610 GCA_011634745.2 Catotricha subobsoleta
AACAAATATTCTTCAATGACATTGACAACAGAAAATAAAAAAATCATTTCATTAACGTAATATCACTTTTGCTTTTAAAAAAAATAAGTGGTCATCGTGCCAATATTCCGTTAATTATTATTTACAATAGATTTCTGCTGACAAATAATTGAATTCACATGAATGCAACACTCAATTATTAGATTGATAAATAGAAGCGAAACACAATCTTAGAAAAAAAAAAGTACACCGCCAGCAATTAATTTTTATGCGTCTATCATTTACACATTAATTGAATCTTTGATAAATCACGTTATATTTCAGAAGAATTTAATAAAATATTTTGTAAATTATACACGTTATCACGTCAACGAGAACTCAGAACAAAAACAAAACCTATCATTTTTCAAAATTACATGATTTTTTCTCTTTGAAGCATCAATGATTTTTTAGGTCATATTAATTACATGCTGCTATCTGCATTCTTAAATCTAAACTCTACACTCTTCATGCACACACCATATTAGAAATAATATTAATATAATAATTATTAATCAAACGCTTGTTATTGTACTTATTTCATGTAAATAAATTTTAATTGTAATATTTAAATAACCAGCAAATAAACTCACATTTCGTCTGTTTTAAATTAAAAAATTTAAATTATCCAAGTTTATTCTGCTTAAAATCACAGAATTTAATTTTTCTTCAGTTCACTTAGAGAATGTTTTACATAGACATAATTTATTGGATTTATAATAAATATTGTAAATATTTATGGAAATTCACAAATTGCACATAATTTATAAAATCTTTAATTAAAAACAATTAATTAACAATTACAATCACTAAATAATTTCAATATATCTCAATTGAAAAATCAATCGATTTTCGATTGAAATTTCACTTTTATTTTATTTATTTTAAATCACTTAATATTTACTCAAATTTATTTTTTTATTTTTTTTTAAATATCCATAAGAATGCTTCTTTTTTCTTAATTTGAAAAATATTTAACGATGTTACTTCGACTTCAAACAATAACGTTATGCGGTCTTTTCAGTTAAAGTTTAAGCTCATATACTTTTAATCGAGCCGCGCATAATTTTTCTGTGAAATTGTTGTTTTTTGAATGAGCCATGGTATATTGTATTGGCTAAACACAAGCAGCTATATGTACTACATACGGAGTATAAATACTTAGATTTCAACAAATTATACTTTATCGTACGTATAAACATGTATAGAGAGACAATCTTTTATTAACATGAAACGAAAGGAAATTTAGCATGTGATCATGCATCCAGTGTAGAAACATAGTACAAAGTGCGTCCCCACTCTTTATATATAAATTTAATCATAATAAAAAAAAATATCTTAGAATATTGTTCTTGTTTAATTTATTTTTATTCGTTCACTAAATATTATATTTAAATTCCATTTGTTATTTATGGACGATTAAGGCTCATTTTGAAATGTATCGGTTCGTTTATTGTTGCTGTCTTTTAAACTGTTTTATGAATTTAAGATAATCAATTCATTTAAGTAACATAACTTCTGTCTTTTTGTTATCTCATCCCTATTAGAAGCAATTGTTATTAATAAATGTAATTACATATTATAATTTTTTTTTCTTAAGCTATTCCGTTTTAATTATTAACCTTAAGGTTTTAAAAAATGAACCTTACTAACCGCAGTCGATAAAAGGTTAAGAATGAGAATCTGTGACCACATATTTGAATAAATGCTCGTATTATGCTTAATACATTATACAAGTAAACTGGGAGTCAGTTTAAGAGTTTTATTAACTACATATTACGTTACATAATTGTTTTGAATAATAATGCTGTATTAATATATGCATTTAATTATGTCTTTGCGTTTGTTGGGAAGTTGTCTGTATTTTAATTATTTTTGAAATTATTTTAAATTTATATAAATTTCAGTCTGAAATGAATGGTAATTTTCGAATGTACGTTAAATAAAACAAAAGTGAATTGCATGAATTTTGATGTATATAGAGACTAGAAGAGTTTTCTAATAAGATCAGAGCCTGATTGTAAAACTAGATCTGCCTCATTTTTACATTCCAGCAATACAACACACGTAAAAATTCTCAATATATTCTGAATTTCGTTTTACTTATCTGCATCCTGTAGTTTCCATTATTCTATAAATTCTTTTACCTTAATTACCTAAAATAATATCATTCACAAATTTAATTAAATATTATTTCGTATTGCAACAAAAATACGTCACTTTGAAATTCCAATAAATATGTCTACGTTATACATATATGTTGACATAAACAAAACAAAATAGTAGTTCCCCTGTTTTTGTTGTATAGATTCATTTCACCTACGACGTATATATGCGTTACATTTACATTTAAAAAAGGTAAAATGTAAAACCGATTTAAAACAAGTAAAATTATATTTCTACAAAATTAAAAAAAAAACAAAAAAAAAACGTGAGTCATTCTGAATAAGTACGTAAAAATATGTTGGATGTTTGCCGCGTGCCAAACAATTTTCAGATGACTTGGTAGATTTAGGAATTCAAATTTTTATTCGCGTCATTGATTAAAATATTTTTAAATAATATAGGAGTTACCAGCAATAGATTTGTACGCTTTTTGTTATGCATGTGTATATAAGAATTTATAACTTCAGCTGAAATAAAAAAAGAAACCAAAGTAATTTGTAAATTTCATCAATATAGTACACGGGTGGGTTAATGATAGATCTTTTGTTTACCCATAACTATTTGATTTGATGAGGAAGTAACACGAAGTTAAAAAAAAAATATCATTGAAGGTAAATCAAGTATCTATGTAAACAGCAATAGATAGATCAATACATATTTTTCGTATATACACTTAAGTGTCTTACAGTTTCAGTTGTCAATATTTCAGTTTAAGTATATTTGTTTGTTATATTGCATATTGTTCAAATATTTTGATATCAAACAGCTAAATATTTTCCCTATACTTGATTGTTGTTGTCCTTGATATAAATTTAAGTTGCATACTTTAAATTATTATAATTTCGAATAGTTTGTTTAATTCTAATTTTGTTGACTCGCTTGATTAAATTGTCGTATTTTGCTTTAAATACATTCTACAATATATAAATTCAATTATATGAAAGAATTTCGGAAAAACCCAACAAGTACTTTCTTTATGCCAAGTACGTCACAGCAAGAAGATCAAACCAGAGTAAAATTTGATTTAATGTTGTTTAGTAAGTAAATATTGAGTAAATATTTCTATGAATTTAAACCCTGGATAAAACTAAACCATGGACATAATATTAATTTTCTAGGAAGGTTCATGAAAAATCAGATAAACAAAACCATCCATACCATTTCATTTCTTTGATCAATTTAACTCCTTTGTGCTGACGTCTATTTCAATCTTACATTCGATGAATAAACGTAACCAAAATCTGTTGCTATGATATACAAAATAAGAAATAAGAAAAATGCTATCATTGTCAATTTCAAATCAACATTACTGTTAAAAACCTAGTATAATCTATAAATTTGTCTGCAATAAATAACCTTTTACCATTTATGTTTTTGCAAAATTTCGATATTGTCAAAATACCCACTCTTTTAGTTTCTTTTTTTTTTATCCAATATCAAATACAATCATAAAATCACCTAATATACCTCCCCAACTATACTTCTATGCATAACACATATGTTATTCCGATCACAAAAAATTTGGACATAAAAATTTGCAAATTTGCCAACATTTCGAAAATAATATAATATTTCTGTCTTGCCATGAACCAATTCGAATATATTAACCATAAGTAAAACATAATATCAATCGATAAGAGCTACACATTAAATATTATACAAAAGAAGACGGACATCATCTGTGCACGTGAATAGTTATGAAATATGTTTTTTTTTCATTGCTTTTTTTTATTAGTAAACTTATACAAACAAAAACAAATCGATAAAAATCTTACAGTATGTTATTATAATGCTGGAATAATTATAGCAAAATTCATCAAATATCCAAATATTTGATGTAAAAAAAGAGATGTTCGCGTGTAAGAGTATAGATTGAATTTATAATTATGTGGTTATTTTTTTTTCTTTAAAGCGTATGCCGAACCTTATATAAATCTAAATTAATTAACGGGTTATACAAATGCGTCGTAGTACTTATCGCCCAAACGAAAACAAATAGAAAGTAATATTTTGAATATAATATTTATTTAATTAATTATGCGCATACCAAATAAAACTAAACTATTTCACTTCATTTGTAATGTACGAATATTTATTATTACCTATGCTGCTGGTGCAGTATGCAGTCATAACATGTGAACGAACGATGAATATTTAATAGGTGGTAATTTTGCCAAAGATAGATATATATTACAGTAGATAAATTCTATAAGGAATAAAATAACCACCGGTTCGGTCATACGATACACAGTACACACACACATATACATATTATAATATATCAACGGATGTACTTGCCACTTGCATAATAAATGCAAGTGGGAATTTTACCTGATGATAATGATGATGATGATGATTTAAAATGTTGCCCTTAAAACATAAAGTGCACTTAACTTATATGATATGGTTAAGCCATCTAAATGTGTTGAATGTAAAGTCTGTTTGAGTTGTTCTTCTGTGTTCATTTTTATTATTATTTATCTTTTTCTTATTTCTTTTTTCTTTTTTATTTTGTGAACGCAACTTGTAAATCAAGTTCGCATACACACAATACAATACGTACAATTCTTATATAGGAATGTGCTCTTGTACGTTAAATAAAACGGGTTTCCCATCATCATGATATACATTTAGATATATCTTTCTACGAAATGCGTTTAAGCATATATAAGTTTTAAATTAACTCAATACATATGCGAAATACGCATTGAGTAAAATGTTTGATGATTGGTGGTATAGCGGGTATGGGTTATCCCAAGTTATTAACACTAATAACATTATACATCATAATGCATGCAAACAAAACATAAGATATAATTTTTTTTTTTTTATTGATATGTAAATTTTTATCAATTTCATTGAATTTGTTTTTCTGCAAAATAACCCGTTATAAAAATTTCATTTTTAATTGTCTATAAAAATATTTTGCAATTTGTGTGTATTTTGATCAAATGGCGTAGATTGCCTTACATTATATGATTTTAAACGTTTAATTTCATTTTAATGACGTCAAATGTTAATATAACATTATTGGCATTTTAATTTATTGTATTAAAGTGTAAGGCTTACAAGTTGACTGAATTTGTTATTAAAATATCATTTTATTAGATATTCAATTGTAAATTTCTGATAAACAAATTGAACTAATTAATTATTTGAACAAATATTTGGTGAAACTTAAATATTTCGATAATTAATGAATTTTCATAAATTACATTTGGAATCTATCTCTTATTGACATTGAGTAGGTCGAAATAAAATATTGTAAATCGTTTATGAATTAGGAGATTTAAAGAAATGAAGCCGATTAGGCAAGCTTAAATTTTAAAATATTAAATTCAAAAAATTAGAGATGCGTAAAAGAATGTTTATTATAAAAAACTGAATATCGATTATACTTTACGAATATTAAATTTAAGAAAAATCAAGAATTTTTTTCAACTTTTTTTTTGGTGTTTTTTTTTAAACAAAAATGAACTCGTGTACCAATCCATTGGCAGCTTTTTACTTTATTTTATAAAAAAAAAAATATATTTGAAAATCGAGCTGCCAATGGATTGGTATATGACTTCATTTTTCGTAAACACGTATATTTTGATTAAAAAAATATGTATTCTGCGTCTTTTGGTATATCGACCATCAAAATCCGCCCGCTCACTCCTCAGATCGAGAAAAAAGTGTAAAAAAAAAAAAATACGAAACCACTAAGTAGATACTTACTTTTCTTTTTTTTCTCAAAAATGCAGTAAAGTGTCATTTGCAAAATTTCAAAATATCATAATTTAGTTTAATAATTCTTCTAATGTATTGGTCACTAATAATAATCTAAAGATTTAATATTCGAAGATTTTATCTATTGGTTGCATTTATACTTAATTGAAATATAATTTTTCTTTAGGAAATATGTTATATTTGGATGGAAATACGTTGAGTTAAAGAATTTAAATTCGTACATATTATTATAGATATTGTTGACTAAATATCAATCAAACTTAAAAAATAAATAACAGTTGCAATTGAAGATATTCAAGATTTTCATTGAATTTATCTTCATTAAAGGGGAATTTGGACAATACCCACATTTAAAAAAGATTAATGGCCATATAGCTTCGGTAACCATTTTTCAGAAATAAGTAAAAGTAGATAACTGGTTTATTTTACCCATACATGCATAGCTTACATCAAAAGTTTATATGTATAAGTTTTATTGTGGTCACATGATTCTTGTTGTTCAGTTATAAATATTATATAAAAATATAGACTTGTTTTACTTCCATAGAACATTCAATTAAAGTATTGTATTTTTTTTTTTGGTCAAGTGTTGATTTTTACTCAGATAATATACATTTGAACTTAATTATTAGCTTTTGCTGATTAACCACTTTATCGAGTTTTCCAAAAATCATACTCTTATTAAAACTTCAATTTTCAACCATTAATTATTATTTACTAGAATCATTAAGGCCCTGATAGCAAGTACCTTAAAGCACATTACAATAAGTACATAAAATGAAGCTTTGTACAAATATTTTGTGTAGCCTTTTCTCATTTTGCTTATATTGATGTTATTCCTTTATAATATTTTTGAAAAATAATGTTGTTAAAAACTTTCCTGGAACAATAAGACTATCAAATTGACATTGACTTTGAATAGATAGAATTCATTGTGATGAGCCATAGCCATAACATGACTCGTCTATAAGAAACATCTATTATGGTCAAGTTGATTATTATAAAATAATAATCACAAAAGTTTTTTTTTTATATAATTTTTGTTTCAATTATTAAAATAAGATACTTAGTTAAATATATAAAAAAAAATTATTTGTAATGGTATGTGGTTTTGCGCTCGATTAGGCATGATAAAATGATATAAAATAAATGTTTTTTTTTTTCTAAATTTCTGACGTAGATTTTACGTAACGATTTTTTTTTTTTTTGTTAAAAATTCAAAATCAGCGTTTCTCAAATTTTATCACTTAATTGGATTTTTATTCAATCATTTGTGAAGAAAAAAAACACAATAACCACAGCATACAATTTAAAGAATTAATTCGCATTATCGATTTATGATTTAAATGTCGGTACGTATATTTAGTTAAATTGCTGCAAATATTCAAACTGTGTTTATTTTATTTCTTGTGTATAAAAGGTTTTTCTTTGATATAAGTTAGTAATTTATCAACACATTCTTATTAAAACCCAACAATAGAGAATTTATTTACTAAATGATTTAATTATTCAAATTGTACTTTCGTGAAATTTTCTTTACCACATTTCTATTTTTCTGGAATTAAATTACTTTTTCCGTATTAATTTGTATTCAATTTAAATATTGATGATATATAAACAATTTAACAAAATTATTGTGTGCTTTTCGCACGTGCTTAGTTAAATGTTATAATTTGTGTTCGAGTAAAGTTCACATCGTGATATCTATTTTATCTAATATTGAAATTATTTGGCAATTAAATTCTCATCATTTTCACGTACTAGTAAATTCTTTGTACACAAAGTGTATAGAAAATTTAATATGTAGAATCGAAATTCAATTTAAATAGCCTACCAATTAAATCAGGCAATTGTGTTTAGTATTGTTGGATGTTGGTAAATCCTGCGTAAATTCTATTATTCTTTAAATAAATAAATAATTTTCATTTCTGATTAATGAATTGTGAAACCAAATAATAAATAATAATTATTTAAATTCTTAATAAAAAGAATTCGGTTTTAAAACGAAAATAAAAATTTTGATTTGGTTGATGATGATTTCTTTACGTAGGTAGGTAGATATATGATAAACAATATTATTAAGCGTGTTCATTTCGTCTATAGTTATAAATTATTTAAAATTTATTGAAAAATATTTCTCAAAGAAAGATTTCATTATAACAAAATTCTACAGTTTTAAAATGAATGCTTGGCATTTCAGTGTGTTTCTATGACACAATTGTTCGAAAAATGAATATCAAAGAAAGCATGGATGAGGAAAATAAAACAGAATAAAGTGAAGTAGGTAATGTTTCAAAGCACTTTCTTATGTTACACATAAATTAAATAATTAAAGTAGGTATTTTTATTTGGAACGGTATAACTTCCAAAGAAAACATTGGTACACATGTAAGGTATACTCATATAAAAAATATACTTCCAATGGTGATGTACCTTACAAAAAATACTATTCAGTATACCAAATACATTACATAACGTATGTTTTGAATAAAATTATACTTTGGAAAATATAAACATTTGTTCCAATGTTTGCTTTAGAAAGTATACTTTTGTATATCGTATTTTATCAAAATGTATAGTTATTATAAAATTGGGCTAATTAATTATTTTAAATAAATCATATTTCCTGTGAATAGCTTGTTTCATT
The DNA here is from genome assembly GCA_011634745.2 of Catotricha subobsoleta. Lineage (NCBI taxonomy): Eukaryota > Metazoa > Arthropoda > Insecta > Diptera > Cecidomyiidae > Catotricha > Catotricha subobsoleta. The sequence goes on from JAABKK020013456.1 coordinate 19,999, forward strand.
TTTTTTTTTAAACATTTTATGCTTTTAACAAATTTTTCCAAATAAATAAAGAGTCAAATGAAGAAACTTTTTTAAAAACTTTGATAAATACATTCCAAAAAAAAACCCCTTGAGGTGGCACGTGATTCTTAACGTTTTCCTAAAAATATTATTATTGATACTATTTTTAATGACGCGTTCGTGTTTGCAATTAATTATTATATTTTATGTTTTATGTTTTATATCTACTAAAGTTTTATTTATTCGTTATTTTAAGTTTTGGCATAGCATCAATAAAAATAATTGTTATTTTTGCTCAATTAACCAATAAAATAAATAACTTTTACTAATTTATTAATTGGTGTTGCACGTCTATTGTAGAAATACAGGACATGCAAATGGAATTTTAAGATATATATTTAGAATTTTATACGCAACATTACATATATTCAATTACCTACTTAATCGCCTTTATAATTTTATGAATGTACACAAATGAAACAGTAATTTTTAAAGCCATGCGAGTAATTCCATTTCCATTAATACCCACTAGCTCTATCTCTTGTGCCTAAATAACTTTTGAAGTGTTCAGAAAGACGATAATAAATGTAATATAACACAATCAGTTGACTGTACTAATTGTGTAATTTTCACTGAAGACGATAATGTTTCGGTCGTATTGTACACCCCATTTACAATTACCCCATAATAACAATTATTTGAAGCATTACAATTAAACATTTACCTGAATATAATTAAAATAAATATTTTAATTATAAATCTAGCAAACATATAATTATTTCTATTAAACGATTACAAGAGTTTTAACAATTTGCAAATAATAATTATTTAGTAAGTACAAATATAAGCAATATTCATTACATTATAATTCTGTGTCATTTCATTAATTCTTTTATTAAAGGCATTTTAATTAATAAATTATTTAAATTAAGTTCATTTTGCAACAAATCGGATAATGTATGCATGCATTATATGCGAAGTCACCAGGTGCTGTAAATTCTTATGTCTTATTTATTTATTATTATTTAAATTTGTGATATTAGTTTTGTGAATTTATTTAACAAATATATGAACTTAAGATCTTGATGTACGCATATTGCATACACACAGGGCTGGGTATGTAAGATTTGGTGCGAAAGTATTATAGTAAATCTGTGGTTTGTTAGAAAAATCTTTGAGAAAAATAGGCGTCGAAGCCGTTAGCGAAGTTTGTCGACGAATTTCGTTGAAATCAAATCTATTTATTAATATTCTTAAAAACCGCAACTATATAAACAAACAATCAGATTTGATTTCAACGAAGTTTGTCGACGGACACTGCTCAATTTAAAATAAGCGGTAACTGCAATGGAGGATATCTTTTATTGATTTGAATACAGTTTCCAACAACAACAAAAATATTCAAGAGCTTAAAACTTGCGAATTTAAAGAAAATACAGAATGTAATTATACATTTCGGTAATATAGACCATGTTCAATTTTAATTATTTTTTTACTCGCTGTTACTGTTATTGCGCTAGTTTCTACGTGAAAAACTGAAATTTTTTAGTTTTTGGTTCAACCGCATTACTGTTATTGCGCTAGTTTCTATGTGAAAAAATGAAAAAGTTTG